>VUQS01035538.1:16882-44846 GCA_015108495.1 Heterochromis multidens | reverse complement strand
GAATTCCTCCTTCCATCAGCAAGGGCATTGAAAATGAAACGTGGCTGGGTCTTTCAGCATGACAATGATCCCAAACACACCGCCCGGGTAACGAAGGAGTGGCTTCGTAAGAAGGTCCTGGAGTGGCCTAGCCAGTCTCCAGATCTCAACCCCATAGAAAATCTTTGGAGGGAGTTGAAAGTCCGTGTTGCCCAGCGACAGCCCCAAAACATCACTGCTCTAGAGGAGATCTGCATGGAGGAATGGGCCAAAATACCAGCAACAGTGTGTGAAAACCTTGTGAAGACTTACAGAAAATGTTTGACCTCTGTCATTGCCAACAAAGGGTCTATAACAAAGTATTGAGATGAACTTTTGTTATTGACCAAATACTTATTTTCCACCATAATTTGCAAATAAATTCTTTAAAAATCAGACAATGTGATTTTCTGGATTTTTTTTCCTCATTTTGTCTCTCATAGTTGAGGTATACCTATGATGAAAATTACAGGCCTCTCTCATCTTTTTAAGTGGGAAAACTTGCACAATTGGTGGCTGACTAAATACTTTTTTGCCCCACTGTACATCTATAGCTGGTCATAATCTCCAACCATCAACAACTTGCTTTGGTCCTGCTAGCCAACACTGAGCTGAGACTGCGACTGTGCACACATTCATGCTGCACATTCCATTTATGACTTGCATGCAGAACCAGAAAGTGTCTCTATAGAAGTCAAAGATTCCTTTTGACAAATGTGTATCTGTGTTCTTGAAATCTTTTATTTGGTGATGCCTGGCTGGATGTTCGTGCTTTTTAGGTGACAGAGTAAAACTGCAAGTTCATCTACAAACTAACAGAAAGCTGCCAGTGTTTCAGGGCCTCTGTTCGGTCGAGGCTCTGAGATATTTTCTCTCCTCCCAAAATCCAGCCTTGATACTTCAGAGTAGCTACTTCAAACCCTGCAACAGCTTTCACTTCTGCTCAGTCTGCTGAGAAAACAGCAATCAAATCTGAAAATGAAGGTGGATATGTTTGCTGATAAAGCCCGGAAAGCTTTGTTTTGAAGGAAGGAGTCTGATCTTAAACAAATTTAAATAAATAAAGAACTGAGCACTGAGTCTAATATCAGATTGGATGAAAATATGTTCACCTGAGCACCAAATGAATTGTGGCTAGACTACCTGTTTCCAGCTGCTTCTTGTGTTTATGCTGAGCATGAGCACATTTCCTGATATGCAAAACAATTTGTCTAATAATTTAATGAAACAGTAATCTGACACATGTACTGAAGAACTGTTACAGAAGGGAAAAAAAGGCTTGTGCACATGTGATTTTAAAAAAAATCTGTGCTGAAGGGAAAGAAGAATCCCTGATGGTCTTCCTAGATGTGATATGTACCCAAGTGAATCTCCAATAAGCATAATCGAGACCAAACGATCACAAAGTAATTATTTTATTTCACTGTATCTTTTGCAGTTGTGTAGTGTAGAACAGCATGATAGCAGGCTGCTGGTACAGCTAAAATTACAACTGGCCAAGGGAAAATCTACTGATCCCTCCTCATGTATGCGCATGCGTCAACCGGCACGCAGCCTGTTTCAGTTGCTCCTGCCTTTTACATAATTTCCTCTGGGATTAATAAAGTATTTTGATTTTGATTGATTCACTCTTTACAAGAAGGGCCCCGGAGCCCCTAAAAATGTGCCCTCTATTCCTTGCCTATGTCTGCATTATTTCTAAAAAGACATTAGGGGTATCTTTTATGTCATTTGTCTTTAGTTAAGTTAGCCTAAAACAACTCTAACTGGTGAAATTTATTTTGTAGCATCTACGTACCAACAGTTATGCTGATTGGACTGAATGTGCATTTTGTACATTTCTTTGTAATCATTTCCATAGGGGGTGAATCTGTATATTCCTGGTCAGGAACTCTTCTTAAAGGCAAGATGAAGTTAATAAATAACATGCTATATGTGAAAATTCATGATAAATGAGGCCCCAGGACTGAAATATCCTCACCTGCTGATCCTCTCTGTCTCCATCCGTCTCCTCGTTGACTGTAATTAAATGCCAGTTGTTCAGGCTGGTGTATTCCTCAATGATAGACACCACTGCAGCTTTAATATCTTCCTGGGTGGCAGAGTTTCTCTGAACTTCGCTCTCCAAACCTCGACCCTGCTTTGCTACAGCGATGCCTGCTGCACCCCTGATTATCTCATTTAACACCATGGCAGCCTGCTTTCTGTACACTGAAGACTGGCAGTACAAGTCCAGGAAGTGATCGGTCAGTAGATAAATGTTGCCATAATAACCTAAAGACAAAAATGTTATCTGTGAGAGCTAAAAATTTAGCCAGCTATAACCCACCTGGGCTGTAATTACTATTAGAGTATAACTGCTTTAAATTCATTTTAAATTACAATGGAACAGGCATAATTTCAGGCTTGCATAATGATAAAAAATAGCAACGGTTCACTGGGTTCAAGTCAAACAGCAATTATACCTAATGTCCGACAGATCTCCATGAACACAGAGAAGATTTTCCCATCTGTGAAGTAGAGAAAATGCTTCCTCTGTGTGTGAGCAGTGCAGGAATCATGGCAGCCGGTGCTCGTCTCTATGGCAGCGGTGTAACTCCTCTCCTCCACAATGCGAACATCCATCACATCGAGTTCTAGCACCTGTAAAGGCATACAGAAGTTTTGGTTGTTTCCTTAACAGAAGATCTTAAGAGGAAGTGTCTAAAGTTTAAGAATTGGGCCACAAATCAGCCAGACTCCAGATGGGGACAAAACTGCCAAAGCCAAGGTGCCCTGTATTTCTACAGTAAATATGACAAATGTGTGAGGGCCAGTCAGGGGTGCCGCCAGGGATTCTGGGCCCTGTGAAAAAAAAATATCACTTTAGGCTGACTTTACTTTTAATGGAGCCATCTTACAGTCTCTTTCTCCTGCAGTGGTACCACTCTGGCGCTCAACGTCAGCAAGAAGCGCTGGCACCTGGACCAAACCATATCTTGAAATAAGCAGGGGGGAGGCGGGGGTCAGAGACTGACTGGATTTTATTCTCTTTTGCCAAAAACAAAACAAAACAAAACTAATGTTAAGAAACAAATAAGCTTATAAGCTTATAAGTACCTTGTGAACCAGGAGAAAGAGACTGTAAGATGGCTCCATTAAAAGTAAAGTCGGCCTAAAGTGATATTTTTTTTTTTTTTTTCCCACGGGGCCCAGAATCCCTGGCGGCACACTCTATATTTGACCTACTGATACCAGTTACAAACAACATTATATATAATCTGTGTTTTGTACATGTACATTTTTGCTGTTATTACATATTAAATACTGTATTTTGAGTAGCAGCCCTGAAGTGACTTAGTTTTTAAATATTCTAGGCTGGGATGGGTATTGCCTTTCCGTATCCTTCGGCCTCTGTGACGACAACTCCATGATATTACTGCTCTTTGGTAGGTGGAAAAAAATGTAATAAACTCCCTGTGAATAGCTACAATAGCACATTTGTTATAATTTGATGAATCAAAGGCTTAAGTATTAAATAGTATTAAGAGGGGTAGGATCAAATAAGTAATAACTCTTTTTTGACCATGAAAACTGTGTGGTATGTAGAGATATTTGTGGCAACTCAGTGTCTTTTACTTTGCTTTTTTCCTGTTTACAATGTATTTTGTTACTTTAGTTATAACTACATGTTTAAAATAAAACAGTCAATCAATCAATCAAAGTAGGCAGTTTGATGTAGTTCCACTACTTTCCTGTGCATACAAATGTCTAAAAATATGTGTAACATTCTTTTTGCTCACTTACAGATCGTTAAATACACACGCATGAATTGTCTGATACACACAGATCACCTTACATGTGCACGTGGGATTTGAGGTACTTTTAACTGCAGATGAGAGAACACCTTATAACACATCCCTGTGACTCATCATCTGGAGTGAGTATATACTTACTAATCTCTTGCAAGTAAAATTTTGAATATAGATATAATCCAGGTAATGTTGGATAACTAAATCTGGCACTTTTATGACCATGTTACCATTCTCTGATAACAGCAGACTAGCACTGTTAGCTTAATTTAAACACTTGGTGTTTACCGTCATCTTCATCAAATATTAGTAAGCAATACAGGTTTAAGACTGTCTTATTAAGAGTATGTCTACTGTTCCTGAAATATCAGCATTTTGTCAGGCTACTGTATAGTGTCTGTAACTGATAAATTATTTAGAAAAAAAACATCTGTTCGATTTGAAATAACACCGGAATACACAGGAATCCCAGATATATAATAGCACTTGAACGCAGCTTACATTAATGCATCTGTGCTAAGCTGATGACCTAAAAGGTGTATCAAAACTCCATGTGCACCTGTGACATGATCTATGCATATCAGGTGATGTGTACATATTTAACAAACTGTAAGTGAGCGAAAAGAATGTCACAAAGATTTTTAGACATTTGTACACACGGGAAGCTTTTTGAAAGCAAAAATCATCAGATTCGTGAAGCTGAATTTAAAAACCTGTGTGCGTGAATGAACGCTATTTATTCAGGTTTTGAATTACACGTTTGTAAAATAGGTTTACGTGCATTCAAGTTGCTTTATATTTGTGTGTGGACTGGAGCACACATTTGTGAGTCCTCAAAATAATATACAAATTATTGTACACATTTGTAAATCTTACGTTTGCAGATCATATCATACACTTTTGTGATACTAATTTTACTCCATAATTAAAATTAAATTCAAATTCAAATTCATGGCTGTTGTTAAGTAACAACATCAGAAGCAGTGTAACTGAATCTGATACCCTTATGGTTACATTACCTGCATTAAGGCTTTGGAAATCCTCTCTAGATGTGCAGCAGAGTTGAGCACCACAGAGGTAAGTGGTCCTAAGACTTTTAAGTAGCCCAGAAACACGTTAAGAACAAAGAGCTTCTTCTGGTCATCAGAGGTCCTCATCAGTCTGGGTAGGGAGGTGGCCAAAGAGTGGAGATTCTCAGACAAGACGTCAGTGAAGGTCTGGGTGCCACTGTTGCCACTGCAGCTCTGATTCCTCTGTGATACCTCTCTGAGAGCAACCTCACACCTAGAAGAGAGGATAGGAGTTTCAGTAGTCATCCTGTATGCATTAATTAGGGTTAATTTGTTCCTTTTCTTTATAAAAAATGTCAATCAAATCAAACCTCTCTCTGACTCTGGGTTCCTCATCATTGATTACCCCCACAAGTGCTTCTAGTAGTGGTCCTACACACTCTCCCAGTGACTGACTACATCTGCCCAGCAGGTGGTCGGCCAGCTCCACCATCTCCAGTCTAACTCTCCAGTGCTGGTGGGCTGAGGTGCATGAAATTATCTTCTTCAGCAGCACAGACAGCTTTCCTGCCGTGCTCTTCACCCACTCTGGTGTCCGATGGACTATCAGCTGTCCAATCCTCCCCAGGTCTGGAGAGGGAGTCTTATAGGACTCAGTGGACTGAAGCTGGGTATCTTCCATGACAAGCCCCACAGTCCTGGACCAAACCTGACAACAGATGATCACATACTATAGTATAAACAGATCCCTGCAATGCATTTGTACTATGATATCATCACATTTTGCTTTAGTCCACGAAAGAACAGACACATCCTCTTTGTGCCCAGTAAACTGGTACCAGCTATATGATACAGAATATACAATGCTGGCTTAATCAATCAACCAATCAATCACATAATCAATTATTTTTATATACATTTTATTAAATGTTAAAGTCAATTATCAAGCTAAATGTTCACTTGTAAACTATGAAACTGGAGGGCTGTCTGGGCTCTATTTTTTTACATCTTATACACTAAACCCATCATCACTTTTCCAGGAAAACAAGCACAATAACAAGATAATAATGTATGTGATCATTAATTACACACCATCTTCTAACAAGTTATATAATGGTTCCAATATTACACCATTACTGTGCTGTTTTGATTAACAAAGACATGGTACCTTGATGGCCTGGACTGTGACTGCATGGCCTTGCCTTAGATCTCCTGTAATGATCCTGGCCGCAGCCATAGTGATTCCAGGTAAAAATGACGCCATGGTGAAGCCTAAAGAACATCGTTCTTCTGTTGATGGGACTATGTGCTCCTGGGTGCAGTCACACTGCAGAGTCAAAGCCTGGAGGCACTTCAAGGCTGCTGCCTGTATACCTCGAGATTTCTCCTTCTCTCCTAAAGCCAGCAGCAATGAAACAGCAGCTCCCAGTCCAGGCAGCATAATCGGTTCAAAGAGTCTGAAGACTATATCACCATAAGCAGCATGAAACAGGGCATCCAGGCACCTCAGAACAGCTGATTTCAGCTCCTCTGATGTATCTGCAGGCTTCCCGGGATCCGCTGAAGAGGAGAGGCAGAGGCAAAAATCAGAGAAGAGGTCGTGGAGGGTTTCCCAACTCTGGACGCAAGTGTTCTCCAGAACATAGCTCACTGCCTCGGCCACAGACTGCACCAGCTGCTCCTTCTTAGCCCCAGGGACTTTAAGAACAAATCGAAGAGGGAAGAGGACATACTCCTGGAGCTGCTGCAACGTGGCATCATTGACTTCTTTTAACTGGCTGCTCAGTGTCTCCACATTGGTCACTGTGGGCTCCCGGGTGAGCAGGACACAGGCTGGGCGCAGGTAGGCAAAAGCGATCTTTGGATCACTTATCTGAGACATGGTTGGAGGCATCACCGCAAGGGCCGCTTAGGTGACGGAGAATGGACAGAGAAATGGAGAACATGAGTAAGTATTGTAAGCAGGAATTAAAACTATTTATTTGTTACTTGATATTTTTTTATTATTGTTATTTTGTCTTTATAATTACATACGTTGTTGTCATCTGCCTTGTGGACCGGTAACTTCTTGAAGTCACTTTGAAAGGCTCTATTTACAAATTGCAAGAAACCTACAAACTGCTACAGTATAACGACAGGTACACACCTTCTATATAAATGGTATTAAAATAGTTTACATCTCACAATGAATAAGAGAGTCCATCATAATCTGCATGCGCCAGCATTTGTGCTGCCAAACACTAGACTTGGTTCCTTGTATCCGTTAGTAATAACACAACTGTACACACGTTTGGAGGACTTGTTTTCATCACTTAGATCTTATGTTACGAAACACAAACTTAACAAGAGCAAGTCGAAGAAGAAGAAGAGTAGCTGCTCATGTAGCTGGTCTACGGTGTGCTGACAGCACCCAGCAGCTGCTGAGGCTCCACTGCGGTACCAGCGTCAGTAAACACACGGCCTACCTTCACATTGTTAGTTTTAAGTGGACTCCCCTTTGCGTGAAAACCCACGGAGAAGGCCTGACTTCATAAAGAAAAGTTCAAATTTTACACAGAGATGAAGTTGTGCCCACAACCAACATCATGATTCTGCGTCAACGACGCACGTGTTTGACGTAAGCTAAGGCTTCCGGGTTTGGCGCGTTGTCTTCAAAATAAAACAGAGTTTTCGTCTCGTAAAAAAATAAATAAATAAAAGAAAAAAAAATGCTTTAATCAAAATAAAAAAAATATGTGATTTTAATCATGCCAGTGGTACAGTAATTAAGTGTTTATTTAAGATAGTGATTGTTATTACTTTGACTGTACAGTAGCAACATTTTATATGATTGTTATAAAAAAAAAGAGAGGTCTATTACATAATAAACACACGAGCCTGTGCTTTGTGCAGAACTAAAGATCATAATTCAACACTAGAAAGCCCCATTTGTAACTTTGTGCTGGCGTTTTTTTAGCTGTCGAAACGACGTCTAGCGATGGTAGCTTTATTCTGAAAGAAGCGAATTCACAACGGAAGTTCATTCACTAACGCCTGACACTGTTGATCGGACGTCAGGCTCATATGTTAAGGCATATGTTTGCCGGTGCTGCCCAGTCCCAGTATCTGCATTTCGTTATTTGAATTACAGATATTCTAAATATATAAGATTTCTTTGCGGATGTCATTTTCCGTCGCTGTGGTGGATATGAGACAGCTAGCCTAATTACAAAGGTAATACAAGTGTTGTAAAAGTTAGCTTAAAGACGGCTAACAGCTAAAACAGTCTGAGATAATGTTACAAACATATGATTGTTTGGTCATGACTACGTTAAATCCTCTGAGAAATGTGGTGGCACCTTATAACACACCAGGACACACAGTCGGTACACAAGGCTGCTCTTATCACAGTGAAATCACAGCTTTTAGATTTGGTTCTTTTGTATTCCTCAGATTTTACCCACATTCACAAACCTATGCTTCCTCTTTGTCCTTCGGTTGTCACTCAGATATCTGACAATTTGTAGTCCTTGCTATAAAGAGGTGGCCTATAAAGTGTGACTTTAAAAATGATCTTTCTTCTTTGATCTAGATTCCACTTTAAGTCTTTTATCTTCTGTTTTGTCTCAGGGGGGCTGAAGCTGCCCATTCCTGTCCTGCCTTGTGCCAAGTGTCAGTATGGATGAAGAATCCCTTGAGGCAGCCATCACTACCTATGGTGCCCAGTTGCAGCAGGTGGAGACAGCCCTGTCTGCTGGCCTGGACCCCACCCAGCACTCAGACCTGCTCAAACTGAAAGAAGATCTCTGCCAGCTCATAGAGCTTACTGAGGCCAGCCTGGTGTCTGTCAGAAAAAGTCAGCTGCTGGCCAGCCTCGAGGAAAGTAGCGGACTGCAGGTGAACGCCTCAGAGGCAGCAGCTGATACAAACAGGGCAAACGGCAGTCTGAACGCTGAGTTTGCTGCTTTCTACTCTGAACTTGGGGAGTCTTCGGGTAGTAGCTCAGATTCCAAAGAGAGGATTAAGGAGGGGGAAGGTGGGGTAGTGGATTATGATGATGAAGAAGAAGAAGAAGAGGGCGAAGAAGAGGACGAGGAAGAAGAAGATGCACTTAGTGGTACCAAAGTAAGGGCACCCTACCGGACGACATGGGGAACACTGGAGTATCACAATGCCATGGTGGTAGGGGCAGAACCGCCAGATGGAAATGAGGCACAAGTGAGAGTGCTCTACATCTACCCCACCCAGAAGTCTATGAAACCCTGCCCATTCTACCTAGAGGATAAATGTCGCTTTCAGGATAACTGCAGGTAAATTATCACTTTCACTCAGATAGCAATAAATTACTGATAATGTGATTTAAATTAGGAGCTTCTCTCAGTTCAGTCTCTTACATGTTTATTGTGTCTTCTACTTGGATCTCTGTTCTGTATACACAGAGAATTGTATATGGTGTTTTCTCACTGTTAAAGGTTTTCTCATGGTGAGGTGGTCTATGTGTCAGAGCTCAGAGAGTTCCTAGACAGTGACCTCAGTAATCTTGAAGAAGGCTCATCTTGCTTGACTCGCCACGAGGATGGTATCTGGTACCCAGGCAAAATAAAAGGTATTCTGGTCACAAAGTGATCATAATGTAAGCTCTGTTTCTTAGAAATCACATGCAGGACATTTACCTGTGATTGCACAATATTGCCAAAAATATCCAGTACAGTAGTTGGTAAAATAATTCCAAGTATTTCTCTCACTGTAGAAATTGACAGTGGTTTCTACACTGTGAAGTTTGACTCACTGCTGCTTAAAGATGTTGTGGTCGAGGCCGATGGTGTTATCCCACCTTTGAGGGAAGAAGACCCGCTATCCTCTGACTCTGACTTGGATGATATCGGTGATGGAGATGCCATGGGATATGCCAAAGGTGTGTTGACATTTTGCAAAAACAACCCAAAAACAAAATCTACCTGCCAATAAAAAGGCAACAGGGTCAGAGCTGCTCTGTACAAACTACATTTCCACAGGCATTTTTTTCACATTATGTTTTATTAAAAAACAAAAAAAAAAAAGAAGAAGAAGAAGTTGCTCCATAGTGTAGTGGTTGACACATGTGCTTGGGAAGTGAAAGGTCGCTGGTTCATTTCTAGCTGGAGACATCCCCTTGGGGCTGTGTGAAGGGCATCCGGAGTAAAACTCTGCAAATCAAACATGTGGAGCTGCCTGCTATGGTGACCCCTTGTGAATAAGGGAGCAGCTGAAAGTAGCTTCTGTTAAAAAAAGTTTCAAATCAGCGTATCTCAAACAAATTTGCCAGTACAATTTATCTGTCGTAGGTAAACACTGGGCCAATAATATATATCGGGAAGGCTCTAATTTGAATATGGCTTCATTTTTTTTCCTCTTTCTCACCTTGAAAAAAGAACTGACTGTGTCTGCTCTGATTTTTTTTACTTGCTGTGCAACAGTTATAGACTCTGCTGTGGAACCCACAGAAACATCAAGCAGTGCTAATTTTGGTGGCTGGGAGGCACATACCAGAGGCATTGGATCCAAGCTTATGCTCAAAATGGGCTATGAATATGGAAAAGGTGAGTGCAAACAGTGCACAACACGGTTAACATTTAGGCTCTGAAGTCACAATGTCCTCTCCTGGTGTACTGTTTAAAAGTCAGCTGACCTAACCCTTTACAATAAAGCAGTCAAATACTAAAAACAAGGATACAATAAAAACATCACTTATTTAATAAATTTTTTTTTTTTTAATGCTTCCTTTTCAAACATAGGACAAGGCATAAATCCAGGATACTTCCAGAAACAAGAAAAATTTGCACAAAGATTAGGAGAGGTTTAAATGTGAGGGTGTGGGTGAAGCGTTTATTTTCTTTAACAAAACACTAGGGGGCAGCAAGGTGCACTTTAAAATTGTATACAATGTCTCACAGTTCATACGTGGGTCATCTAACATTAAATACACAAAAGTATGTTTAAATTTGTTAAAGTGCTTTGTCCACTTTCCTTTTGCACTGCTCTGTTAAGTACATAACTGTATGTTTCTACACTCATGTTAACAAAACAAGTACTCTTATTAGCTCAAAGTGCTTTGTGGTGCATTCACACCAAATATACTTCTACACAGAACAAAATCATACCTACTTCTGATGATTACAAGATTAAGCTCTGAGATTCTGAATTACAATAAAACTACTAAACTAACATCACAGAGAGTGAATTAGACACTGGATTAGAATCTTAGTACACCTATTCAAATTGAATGCATAGACATTTTCATTGCACAGTATCATGATAGCTGGTATTCTAATTAAAAAAGGAAATCTGATTTCCATACAATAGTGTGTTGAAATGGGAATTTAAACAAAAATCTGTGTATATAGATGTAAAAAACACAGTGCACTCACTGTGTTCTTTTTCGCTCATTTTCTTTTGTCTTTTCAGGCTTGGGAAAGCTGCAGGAGGGCAGAGTGGAGCCAGTGATGGCAGTGGTCCTGCCCAAAGGTAAGTCTCTGGACCAGTGTGCTGAGTTCACCCAGAGACGCACCCAGAGCAAGGCTGCTAAAGACGGCACACAAACAGGCCGTCCAAAGCGGCGCAGAAAGCCTCGGGTCGCCACCGGAGGGAGACAGACCGTTTTTGACTTTCTCAACCACAAGCTTGGAGGCAAGACCACTCATCCTCCCGAGGGGGGTGCCGTTGCGCCGTCAGCGGCAACCGGGGTGGAGGCTTACAGGGGAGGGAAAAACACCAAGAGGAGTCTGAATGTAAGGCTGTTCCAGGCTGCTGAGAGGGTGTCCCAGACTGAGAGGGAGATACAGAAGCTGAGTGAGTCACTCAGCAGACAGACAGGCAGGTCAGTACTGGGTTCAATATACAATCTTCATTAGCTGTAATTTTTTTTTTTTTTAAACCTCAGCCAATTGTTTCGCCACAGAACCTCAGCAGCTGCTGTCACTTCCACAGTGAATACAGACACATTAGAAACCATTGCATAACTTGTACATTAATACACTGCTTACACAATACCACAATCTATTGTGAAATATGAGTTGCTATAATGTTCCAGACAGTTAAAGTGGTAATTAATGTGAATTTACAAATAAGGACTGTGGGAGTTGTGCGAAAATGTAAATAAGGTGTGAAGTTGGGAGGTTAGACACTTGGTTCTGTGGCCAACTCACTGTAGAAAATGCAGCTGAATCCAATTTGACTCATCATCTCTCCTCGATTTCTGATCTAGCTGTTTTTTGGTTTGTTTTTTTCATGCGTGCAAAGGGACCCATCCATAGTGAAGCAGTTGGAGGAGAAGCTGTCAGCGGCCCGCCGGCTGCTAGCCCAGCAGAAAGCCCAGGAGCTGTCCATCCAGAGAGAGCACAAGAAGGCTGATACACACAAGAAGATGACTGAGTTCTAAGCTTAGTTCTCACTCAAAGACATGGAGGATAAAGAGAAGCACTGCTTGCCTGAAATGAACTTTTGCTCCCTCCCTTATGTCAGTTTTTTTTTTTTTTTGCTACACTGTATTTTGAAGACATTTTTTTTAAGAGTCGTTTCTCAGAATGAATCCGCTGCTCTTCATTTATTTTTAAGTGCTGGTGGATTATTCGCTCAGCATTGACATTTCTTTGATTTCCAGCTGTACAGGTCTCAACAATGCTCAAAAATGTTTTTCATTTTTAATGAACGTTTGTTTTTCTAGGTGTATTTTTCTTCACCCAAACTAAAAAGCTCGTTTGGAGAACCTATTGTGCACTTTTCATTTGCTTTTAACCACACACCCTTACACACCTGAGCTCCAGTGTAAACAGAATCGTCTCTTGCAACAGAATTTGTAATGTGTTCATTGTTAGACTTTTCTGACAGAGGTTTCGATCATTCTGGCCAAGGATCGCTCCAGTGGTTAGTGCTGTATACTTGAACTTTCATACTTTTAAAATTACGTCCTCAGGAGTTAGAAGACCTTTGCAGAGTTTTGAAGTTACACCCACGCCTCTTATGGCTCATACACAGCATCTTTGAAGTTGCAACCGTAACCTTTCTGTTAAATAATGAATTTGGAGAGCAGCCTGCCTGCTCGTAAAGTCTGACACACATTGTCTGTAGGGTTGGGTGGTGGCTCCATGAAGTAAAGGGTTGCAGTCGTGATGTTAGGCAGCCGTAGATCAGGTCTTCGTCCTGTTATGCCGTCCTTTTATGAGCAACTTCAAAACTGATGTGACGAGGCGGTATTTCTCTGATTTAAAAACAGCTCCATTTAACTTTTTAAATGACTCGACTGAGACAAAATATACTGAGGTTTAGTGTGAGCCGGAGACCATGACATACAACTAGAGAAACTGGTGACCATCAGCAAGTCACAGCAATTATGTTGTCCCTGAAGGAAAAGAGATTGTAAAATCCTCATGCTAAAGCAATAACAGCTGCAATGAGATCCAGTGTAAGCCTGTGTGTGGGGGTCTGGCAGAGAAGGGGGAAGCCACACAGGCAGAACTCCTGCACCTTCTACTCTGTACCCTGAGGGAAGCCCCTGCTCGCACCTCGGTCCGTTGAGTGGCAGCACTTTGACTGCAGGGATGACACTGAATTCACTGATCATCAGGGGAGATGGCAAAATGCACTATGTGTGTTGATTTAATAGGATCCCTTGAGGGTCTGTGCTTCACGCTTTACCCCATTTATGAGCCTCAGGTCAGTGCTCAGCCAGAGGCAGATTCACTGTGTGTCCTACTATAGGTGTGTTGTCTACATTGGTGGGTGTCTGAGTGCACTACACACTCCCACAGACAGTCGTGTCATGTGGATTCGCTGTGGCCTTCATAGGGGAGTTTTTACTGCTAATTGGCACTCATCACAACCTGGAGTATGTGAGTAAGGAGGTGTAAGGGTGAAATGATTAGGCGATTACATTCACAGACATTAGTTTTCACTTTAAGTTTTTCACCTGAGAGCTGCAAAGCTGTAAGAGTCTTAGTCTGAATGTGTAGAGTAGGCTGAGCTTTCTAATGTTTGACTGAGTCCCTGTCATACGTTTTGCCTGATACTGCTAAGAAAATTGTGTGTTTTTATGTGCTATTCATTTTGTTTTAGAACCACTGTTACTAATATTGCAGATATTGCCTATGTACAGTCATATACTGTGCAGGAAATAAAGACATACAGTACATGTGGCTATGATTCTAGCACAGACAGGTTTATTGGCACATATCTTACAGATTTAAAAAAAAGCCCAACCTTGCAAAAGTGAAGGATTATCATCAGATTTCTGGATTATGACCAAGTCTCCTGTGATGACCCTCACACATGAATAGAAATGGAGGCATTTAATCAATCACTTTCACTGATTTGTGATGACTTTTGCTGCAAATTGTTAACTGAGTCAGTTATCTAGCAAACTAACTTGTTTCTAAACTCTTAGAATAGATTGTTAAAGTCATCCTAACTGGCTCAGTGTTCCAATTTTTCCACTTAGTGGTGTTCCTCAGCTAATAGACGTTGGAAAAGTGCAAGTAGAACCCTGCCAAGGGCTACAGACCCCTGCACCTGCTCTGGCTGATCTTAAAGCCCCAGAGCTGGGCTCCAACCTGTGGTCCCAACTCCAGCTGACCCTCCAGCTTGAATTTTTATTTCTGTCTTCTGTTTTCACCCACCGCATCCACCAGTGTTTGCTTATGTAGATTATTCAGAGTGCATTTATAGCTTTTTTTTAAATCAATATTAGGCTGGTTTATTTTATTGACACTCAGGAAATAAGATATGACATCCAGTAATAAGTAAATGTTTACAACTGAAAGCCATTGTCTGACTGCAGGGTTTATGGTAATCTGTCACACAACTGTCTCACTTAGACCTAGAAACCTGCATTTCATTCATGTGGGTTACTTCAAAGGTAGATATGTTCCTGCTCAGGTTTACAGTCATTATAGAAATGGTTTAATGGCTGAGATTGCCAGTGATGTTCTTACTACTTCCCTAACAGGCGCAGGCTGTTCTTTGGCCAGTTGGCATTGAATCTTGGATGCAAATGCTGTTCCCTTGTGAAAATGTTGGCTTGATATACTAGTTTTTGGATCGTGAGTTTTACTTGAGATGAAAGTGACTTTGTGAAAATCTCTCTAGGATGCTTTTAATGCTCCCAAAGAAGCATTAAAAACAGAAATACTACTTACCAAACTACTTAATGCATATTGTTTGTGTACCTACAGAATATTCTCATCATATACAGTATATACTGTATATGCTAGTTAAATTAATACCTGAAAGTGAAAATATGGACTTTTCACACATACAGCACTTTACACTTAAGGGCTTTATCTACCTTGTATGCACGCCTATGACCTAAAAGCATGTCTTTGGACTATGGGGAGAAGCCATGGTATTGGGGCTCAGGGAGAACAATATGTGAGAGGCCCAGAATGAAGTATGGTCCACTACGACCCTTAAACATAGCCACTTCAGAAAGTATTTAGACCTCTTCATTTTTAACAATTTCAAATGCATGAATTTGACATTTTTGTCCATCAGTTTACACTTATTAATACACAATGACCAACTAGTTTTAAAAAAAATTCTTGTCAATCAAAGACTCACTCACAGGTATTCAGACTATTATCTCAGAACTTTCTAGAAACACGATTGGCAGCATTTACACCTTTGAGTCTTCTTGCTAAATCCCTGTTAGCTGTGGATGGATGTGAGCACTTTATCCCATTCTCCTGGCACATCCATTTAAGCTCTGTCAGACTGGATGGAAATCATCTCTGAACTGCCATCTGCAGATGGCATATGGCCGTTAAGTCCGGTCTTTGGTTGGGCCACTCAAGTCGCAGCATTGTGCTGAAACCACTCTTGGACTTCGGTTCACTGTCAAACTGAAAGGTGAACCCTTATCCCAGTTTCAGGTTGCTGCACTCTGGAGACAGTGTTCTTCTAGGACGGCTCTGTATTTCGATGCATTCACCCCACCTTCAATTCTGATCCGTCTCTTTGTCCCTGTCACTGAGAAGCACCTTTGTGTTCACTGTAGGGATAGTATTTCACTGTGGGGGTGAATAAGGTGATTGGAGGTGCCTGTTTACCAGACATAAAACTTGGAGTTCTGCTGAGAGAATTCAATTTTTGTTTCAGATTAGAAAATATTTTTCCTGGTAAACTCAAAGCTGACTGATACATACTTTTACTCAGAAAGGCCTGATTGATGACCTGATTTCTTACAGCAGATTCTCTGTTAGAGTGTGAGCAGTTAGTACTGTGCAAAAATTTGAGCCATCCCTCGTTACTTTATATTTTGAAAGGAAAATGGGAAATTGGTGCAGCAATTTACAGAAACATGCAAACATAAATGGAAATATAGTATATAAGGCAAAAAGAGTTTGTACAATTCTAATGAGCTTGAGAGTTAATATTTGGTATGGCCACCTTTATTCTTCAACACAGCCTGAACTCTCTGAGGCAGCTTTCTTGTAATGTTTTTAAAGTAGACTTCAGGAATAGTTCTCCAGGCTTCTTGAAGGACATTCAAAGCTTTTCTTTGAATGTTGGCTGCCTTTTGTTCCATTCTCTGTCAAGATGATCCCACACTGCTTCAACAATGTTGAAGTCCGGGCTCTGGGGAGGCCAATCCATGACTGATAGTATTACACTGTGTTTTTCTATCCAGGTATGCTTTTACTACAGTGTGTTTGGGATCATTGCCATGCTGAAAAGTGAAGCAATTTCCAATCAGATGCTTTCCAGGTGGTATTGTATGGTGGATCAAAATCTGACTGTACTTTTCTGTGTTCATAATTCCATCAATTTTGACACCACTGGCTAAAATGCAGCCCCAAACCATGTCAGAGCCTCCACCATGTTTTACAGATGGCTTTAGACCCTCACAGCCATCACTCACAGCCTGCTATTTCTTCTACATTCTTTACAGATGGTTGTAGACACTCACTGTTGTACTTCTCTCCTGACGTCCTCCAAATTGACAACAATTTGAACCAAAAATTTCAAATTTGGATTCATCACTTCATAAAACCTGTTGTCACTGATTTTCAGTCCAGTTCATGTGTAATTTGGCAGCCTTTTCTCAGCCTTTTCTCCCTGTTTCCCTTAATTAAGAATGGCTTCTTGACAGCCACTGAGATAATTTCTGTTGAGGCTTCAGCAAACAGTAAGTGTATCAACAGTTCAGTTGCTTCTCTCAGACCTTGTGTCAGGTCTTTGCTGGACTTTTCCTATTTCTGAATGACATGACTTTCATCTTTGATCATAGTTTTTTAGGCCTGACACTTCTTCTCCTTCAGTTGTGTGTGTGTGTGTGTGTGTGTGTGTGTATATATATATATATATATATATATATATATATATATATATATGCGCTCAGGGCTTGTTCCTGTGCTGCCATGATTAGTGCCTCTGTGCTGTCTTTCAGTCCAGCCATTGGTAGGAGTTGTCGATTTCAGCCACTTCCTCTATCTGCCGTGGTACATGCCGTGCAGGGGCCTGTCCTTCCATGATGGTTCTTGTTCTAGCTCTTCTTCTTTCTCGGGTTTCTGCTGCCTGAGGTATTCACTAAGCACATCATCAGTTGTGGCCATCTTCCTGATGTACTCATGGATGTTAGTTGTTTCATCCTGGATAGTGGTTCTGACACTCACTAGTCCTCGGCCTCCTTCCTTCCGCTTAGCATACAGTCTCAGTCTCTCACATATATATATATATATATATATATATATATATATATAGCTATAGATATAGATATAGATATATGTGATAATCTTATAGATCAGTATTAATAAGGAAGCAGCTATCATTAGGTTCATCATGGGCCAAACATCTTCTTTTATGATGAGTGCAGGAATTAACCAACATTATAAAATTCAAATAGCTCTGCTTGTCTAAATGAATTATCCAGGCCGTGGCATATGTATCTCAGAAGACAATCACTTAATTGAAATTAGCACTGAAGGTCAATTTTTCATAAAGGTAAATTCAATAACATGACATTTAGCTGTAATTAATAACTTTGTGTACTTGCATGGCATTTTGCATTGCTTCCTTGTGGAAGCCAACACAAAGGACCTTTATGGAGTTCTGCCATTTGTTTTTCTACAAGTATTAAATAGTGAAATTATGCATATGAGATCCATGCTGAAAAGGCATGGCTTATCATTTAATGGAAATTAGTTTGTGGCTTCATAAAGACCACCCTCATTTCATTTCAGAATTCACTAATAACAATATGCTGTGGTATTGTGTATCCTTAGAAATCTGGTGGGACAAATGGAAATTAATATCCGTTCATATATAAATCTTTGAATACAGACAAAAGACTGATTTAAACTCGTGTTTGTCATAACGCTGCGTTTTTGAAGTAGCAACAAAGCCAGAGTACTCATTTGTATTTCAGGCTATCATCACCTTTTTTTCTCCAGAGTTTGTGCTGAAATCTATGAATAAACAGGGAGCACTGCAGCTATTTCACCTTGTTTAAAGTGCAGTGTTTCCATATTGTGCTAAATTGCTGTTTTCTCCTGTCTGTGATTTTACATAATGATCAGTGGTTAGTCTTCTGCTGAGCAAGTGGAAATGTAATAGTTTGTTTGTTGAGGTCAAAATTGAGGTCATTACTTTGGGCCTTTAGGTGTAACATTACATGCTTTAAAATCTAATCAGATCTGGAGTTTTATTCACATGGAGCAGCAGAGTGCAGATGTATGAGAGCAGGACTAAAGTGGAGTAATTGAATACTTTATGTTTTCAGACACAATTCAGTGTTGCATGTTCGTTCTGTTTCATCAGTCCTGCAGTTTGTTTGTTTGTTTTGTTTAATTTCCAATTCTTTCAATTATTTGGGCCAACAATACAAATTTTGAAATCGAAATCTGAAAAAAAGCCTTTTATAAATTCACTTATACCTTATTCAGACTCTTTCCGTTTCGCTTTATTTGATTACACATAAAATTAATAAAAGTAGAAATGTGTCTATAACTGTTCATATGAGATAAAGAAATCGAACAAGGCTTTCAAAAACATCTCACACCAGCACAAAACATTTTAAATGAGGAATTCAAGACACAGGCAAGGGCGGATTTGGCACAAAAGCAAAGAAATCAAATAAACCCTAAAGAACTACATTAACTTTAATAAACTGAAGTGAAGCATCTAAAATAGAAATGTTTGTATATTTATGACAAAATGTACAAAATATACAGGGATGTCCTTTTGAACATCGACTAAAATAAACTAGAGAATATATATATATATATATATATATATATCTGAAAAAGATACAGTTCAGCAAAGCTACTGTTATCATAAACTGTCCGGTCAGCTGTACCTGGGACTGTTCTGTTAAGGGCCATAATTATTTAATGATTGCTTTACTTCTTGCAAATTTTATAAGTGCTTCTAAATATAGTATCTACTTTAGCTATTGTTTGAGGACAGAGGGACATGTGAGATTAATTTTTGTAATGCATTAAAAAAAAAAAATCTCCAAAGTAGGTCCTTCTATGGAAGCAGCGAATGAACAAAACTAAATGCAGTTAAGTGTGAAACCATCCTCTGCCAACTTATTTTAAAACACTGCGGCACAATTAACCTTTGCTCTGTAGATGAAATCGTTTTTCACTGAATAGTGGTGTACTCATTAATGAATTTTAATTATGTTGTTTTTTTAAGCCGTTGTAGATACTGAAAAGATCCATTATGCGACGCAACTAAAGTCAGGTCATAATGAAAGTGGAGAGAATGTTGGAATAAAATGTTGGAACTAATCAGTTATAAATTCATCTCAAAATCTTTAACCCTAAGGTAGAATAATAATGATACTTGTCTTTGTATGGTAATAGCTTTGCCACATTTATTGTCATCATCCTCCTAAAAATTCCTGTTCTATTTTATGAAGCAAAAGCAACAAATTAGATGGAAAGAATGACTTTAAATACCCCCACTCCCCTCCACCCCATCAGTCCTGTAGTAAAAACAAAGAGAATGGCCAAAAGAATTACTGAATAGATGTGCTAGCACTAGAAAATCACAAAGCTGCATGTTTGCTTGCCTATGGAGTGACTGTTGCACAAAGCAGCACACCTGAATGCACCCAGCAAAGAATTCTAACAGGTTTCATAGAAGCATAACCATTTTGTGAATATATATTCTTTTTAGTATTTGGCAAAAGCACTGCATATTCATCTGTGCTACTGTCCACATACTGCAACACTGACATTACTGAAGGAATGTTAAAAGTTAGCTATAAATTAAACTTTATAGAGTCTTATGAACAGCTCCCCATGCCTACAGTCTTGGTCTTTCTGTGGCTTCATCCATAGTTCTACATGGGTTAGAGTCAATTTTTCACAGTTTTTACAAAAGTGACTGATTGAGCCATACAGCTCAATGTCAGAATGGAGTGGCATGGAAGTATATTTCTGCTGTTGGCCTTTTGCCCTCATAAAGAATTTATATGCCCACTGAAATCGATGATAGATATTTCATCTTGTCTCTTAGCGAGTAACCTTCCGATGACCCGGGCTAAGAGCAAGATATGTGACAAGTAGTCCTTTTGAAAAATAGAAAATAAAAAGATATGTGATAAACCTTTTTTTTTTAAAGAGAATAGGAGAGCACATCCTTCTGTGTCTGTCTGTCTGTCTGTGTTCTTTTTCCTTGATGCAGAGACTCTAGATCATTCCAGCCAGCCAAGGAGGAAGAAAGAGTCCCACAGATCCCAGTATACACACCAGCACAAACATCCAGAGGAATATCCTGTCAATGACCATGGCCACATACTTCCAGTCCTCCTTCACCTAGCAGAGAGGAGAAAGCACAGAGGGACATTTCAAATTTCACTCCACACCACCTTCCTTTTCTACCAGCTGTCAGTTTTCACCCTTGATTGATTTCTCTCGAATGGCTGATTTTTTTCATTATGAGTCTGCTATCTCCTAAATGTCAGTCAATCCTTGCTTGTGTCTCTTATGAAAAATTCAAGGTCAAATTGTGGAGGTCCCATTGTTTTAAAGACAGGCCTGTTCTGGTTAGAGCTAGAAAGTGTATTGTGGCATTGACAGTGACTGATGTCAATGAATACAATAGGTTTTTATTAAATTTCCTTGCATATATCCTGCAGAAACTTTTTCTTCCCCATAAACTTTATAATTAGCACTTGTGCTATACTTTTAATTATTTGATGCTTAACACTTTTTCAAGCTCATTTTCAGGGTTATATTTGAAAGCAAAAAGAAGAGTCGCATTTCTTTAAACACTGCCAAAACTAGTTGAAACATGACTTGATATCGGGATCAGTCTTGAAAAATGTCACTTGTCTGATGGTCATTTTTTTCTTGGAAACTTTTAATTAGGTTGTGTAAGCATTTGCATGTGCGACTGTTCACACTGAGTTGCCCATTATAAGAAAATCCTAAATGAGACAGTATTCATTTATCATCAAAAAAATCCTGATTACTGTTATTACTGACTCAATCACATCTCTTTTATCTTGCTTTTTAATAATGAGAGGCAGAGTGACTTGTTGTTTATGGGTCTGATGCTTGATTTTGATTGTGTGTTTATGTGTACATAAGAGCTGCTCTTCCTATCTTGCATCCCTTCTGAGTTTTGGGTATGCACGTCCTCAAAGATGCAATTATGACCAAAAACCATGGGAGCAGCATATAAACACATATGTAAAAGGCATCAACAAATGTCTTGAAAAGAAATAAATGAATGGTAATAAAAGTCTTTATATTTTGTATGGTTTACAGTGTGCAGAGTCAGTAGTTTGAAAATAGAGATATTAGCGTTGGCAGGGCTGATTTGGCCCTGTGATCTTTTTCTAGTCAATAACATTTTTAAAGCCTCCTCCTAGTACACAGTATAGACAGGAAAAGTACAGTATGTGAACAATGCTGGTTGCAGTGCAGCTCTGCATACATAGTTGATAAAAAGCAAATAAGAGCAACACAATGGACACAGCCCACACTGCCTAAAACACACTGTTTTTCCAGTTATGCTACAACACACCACACATTTATCTGAGAACTGTAACATATTTATATATATAACATCTTATTTTGCATGGCAAAAAAGAAGGGGAAGGACACTGCTTGGTGGCAGTGAGTGCAGGGAATATACCCGTAGGTCTTTCTCTTTTCCCTGTCCATTCTGCTTTTTGCATGGAAGTACATTTTGCCACGTAAAATCCAGTCGGAACCTGTTCTTTTAATTTGATGTTCCTCTGCTGCCTTACTTGACTGACAGACAAAAGTTACCAGGTAGCTTTGCTTTTTTTACAAACAAGCTGACATTTTAGGAATGTCATGAACAAATTACAACAGATCAAATATTGCATTTTATCCTTCCATTTCCTTCCGCCTCTAAATGACAGCTCAAAATTGTGCTAAAAAGCCCCAATTCAATTTCAGAAAGCATTGCACTTGAGTCTAAAATTGTGATCTAGAAAACTGTTTTAAAACCACACTGTGTAGGGAGGAATAGGATTTAAGATTTTCTTGGACCTTTATGAATGTTTAGAAAAATTATTACCAAGACTTAATCATTTCTGTCAACTCACTGAAAAGTCTGCATCCTCTGCCCTGAGATGATCAGCGATGTACTGAACTCCCTCTATGGCCCGCTTCATAGCTGGAGAAATAGTAGGTATCACAGCATCCTGTTGGGTACTTGCATCTTTTGTGGACTCTGCTGTTACTGTTTCTGTTAGTTGATCTGTAGGAGCCATTTTTTTCATCTGCCCTGTTATTCCAATGACCCCGTCATCATGCAGACAGCAGTACTGGACGCTGCTGGAGCGACACAGATGTCTGGTTTTCTGAGAAAGCTGCTTCTGTTGGTCACACATTTGCTCCACACTGTGGGAGCGACCATTTGGGGCCAGTCTAATTGGTTCTTCCCTGGAGAGGGTGCGAAGTGGGCCCAGTGCCAAAGTCGGGGGCAACGACAGTTGGGAAGAGGATGAGGCTGCTGAGTTGTGTCTGCGTAGGGGTTGTTTCTCTGAAAGAACTGAATACTGACCGGATGTGGATCGGCAGAAAATGTTGGCCTTCAATGGATGATCTTCCTCATTGTGTTCTCCAAGAGGGGAAGAAGGTGGAGAAGGTGAGCAGACAAGGATGCTTGGACTGTCAGACTGTGTCTTAGGGAGTATATTCTCAGCCTGGGCCATCTGTATCAACCCAGTCTCTAGACCTGTCCAAAAGGCCTGCGAGTTGCCTGTGGCAGATATCATTGTTGGACGGTGCATCATCTCAATAAGCTTCTTGCAGTGCTGCTTTGCTGTGCCTGGGGGACGCTTCATGAAGAGGACTCGAGGTACCAGGTCCAGGAATACTCTCCGCACCCAATGAGGCATACCATGTGTTTGCGGTGATCGGTGGTGTACATTCAACACAAAGACAGTAATTATGATGGAGAGCGTGACAAAGACCATGGTGAACAGCAGGTATTCACCGATCAGTGGAATTACCAGTGATGTAGATGGTATTATCTCTGTGATTAGCAGGAGGAACACTGTTAAGGACAGTAATACTGAAATGCACAAGGTAATCTTCTCTCCACACTGGGAAGGCAAATAGAACACCAGCACAGTCAAGCAGGAGATAAGAAGACAGGGGATGATAAGGTTTATAGTGTAGAACAATGGAAGCCTCCGTATGATGAAGTAGTAAGTGATGTCTGCATAGATCTCTGTGCAGCACTCATACTTTTTTGTATTGTACTTGCCCACTGCATTGACAATGACCCATTCCCCGCTCTCCCAGTAGTCCATCTGGTCCACATCACTGGCCATGCTGATCAGATCAATCTTGGCACGGTCATAGGTCCAAGAGCCAAACTTCATCTTGCAGCTTTGCTGATCAAAAGGGAAAAATGTGACATCTATGCTGCATGAAGACTTGTAAATGGCTGGTGGCATCCACTTTATCTGGCCATCGTAGAACAAATGTGCCTTTGTGAAGTGAGTTACAGCAAAGTCACCATCGGCACTGCAGAAGAAGAAGAGGGGAGAGAAGGGGGAGAAAGCCAGAAACATATATATCAAGACTCAAATTCCATTTTAGCCTTTCTTTAACG
Source organism: Heterochromis multidens (assembly GCA_015108495.1). Lineage (NCBI taxonomy): Eukaryota > Metazoa > Chordata > Actinopteri > Cichliformes > Cichlidae > Heterochromis > Heterochromis multidens. Next base: position 20,965 of record VUQS01035538.1, on the reverse strand, counting down.
GTTGAATTTTATAAGTTAAATTGTGGGTGATTTCTTCAAGCAATACTTAAGAATGTTCAAGGTCAGCCACATCTCACAGGTATCCTCACTAGATGAAGTCTGTTCAGTTGCCATGGAGACAACTAAGTTTTTCTAATTGGAAAACTTAAGTGACAACAAGTAAGTGGAATTTGACCCAAGATTTTTTTTTGCTTAATTGATAGAGGAAAAAGTTATGATTATGACTTTATTTGTAAAGCAAAGTGCTACTATCAGTTTTTACAGTTTCTAACACAGTGAGATCCAGGGGTAGGGGCTAATGTTATATTTATTTAAATGATTGACTATTCTGTCTCATCTTGGCAAATAAAGAATGAACATGTCTTCATCTATGTCGATGACACTTATGTTTATATGTATGCATCTCCAAATGGGCAAAATGTCATGGTCCTGGGTTTTGTACTTTTCGTTTGTTGGGGGGTTTGGATTATCTGTTGTGAACTCTGAGTTCCATCTGCTTTCCATTGGTTCTCAGTTTGTTCATTATTATTTATTCTTGCTACATTTCTAAGTATCACTGAATCCTAGTTCCTTGTTTCAATTTTGGGTTATTTTCATGTGTATTCTGCCTTAAGTTTATTCTGTACAGTCTATTGTTGTCTTCTGAGTCTTCCCCTTGTGACCTGCTGTGTCAGGTTTGTATGTTTGAGTCTGTCGTCTCTATTTAGTTACTTCCTGTATTTCTCTGGTATTCTGTTGACACCTGTTCTTTATATTGAGTTCTACTTCCCTTGTCTCGTTATCCCTGATTTGTTCCCGCTATGTTCCCCACTTGTTTCCCCTAGTCTCATCACCTTTTGTATCTATTGTCTGAGTCTCCCCTTGTCCTTTGTTGAATTTTTTGGACTGTGTTTTCCTTTCATCAATCCTGCATTAAACAGTTGCTTTATGCTAACTTTCATGTTCTGCATACTGCATTTGGGTCCGCAAACAACTACCACTTTCTACACAGGTGATCATAACACGAGATCCCAAAAATACTCTATTTAGAGAGGTTTATGGAATAATTCAATGATAACGTGCTATAATTTTCAACAGATGAATAAGATGTTCATGTTTCAGAGGAAAACAAAACTGGAAGATACCGTTTCCTCTCTTGAGCTGAAATCTCTTTTGTATACACTATAGTCCTGCCTCTACACACCTGACACCAGCTATTACTTCCTCCCTCATCATCTGAACCAGTAATCTCAATTCTACATCTCAAGGTGCAGAGCTCATTCAAAACCATTCAGCTCAAGCCTACAAAGGAAATAGCTTGAACCTATGTAATCAGAAAACCTCTTTGATCTTTATTTTCTCTGAATGCATATGCAGCCTATTCACAATGTGCCCTTTTGCAGTTTTAGTCAGTGTTGTTGATAAAAGACTTTGAAATACTGTGTCTGAAATGCACTTCACAAATTGTCATATTTTGTCTTACTAATTGACAAGATAAGTGACTAAGTCTCAGTCATTTCACTGAAAATTGAAAACAACAATTGCTGTACAATAACATTAAAGTTAGGTATTTAGCAAACTCTGTCATGCCTGTTTTGGTAGGCGTGTTTTTTTCCCTAATAGCTGATTTCCTATTTTTGGAATTACATTAATATAGGTGAGGTACTCACACTGGATGCATTTTATCTGTGGCCCTTTGAAATACATCCAGTTACATTTCATCTTCTAATTTCCAGCCTAATATATTACTTTCTGTCATACTGAGCTTTGTTTGTAACCACATCCATTAGGACTGACCTTGTTCACATTTATTTCAGCTAAATTACTTTATGACATTGGCACAGGACAAGATGTTTGGCACAACAGCAGATTCTTCATGTTTTCCCTCCAGTCATGCCATCTGTTGGAATTAAATCGTCAGAATCTGAACATTATTTGCCATATGATCATTTTTACCTTGAAATGGTGACATTTAAAAAGCCCAGGAAGCACATTGTGTGACTGAAAAGAATCTAAACTTCATATAGCAAAAAAGGTATTGATACAGATCCTCACTTGTTGTAGAGGACAATGTCAGGTCTCCAGATAATCTCTGAGGGGATACGTATGGAGGTGACATTTTCGTAATCCTCTGGGTTCCAGCGGAGTTTGTAATCGTTCCATTCCTGTCGCAAAACATTAATCATATTTATGCACCATAGCGTTGTATTGGACTGTATTTTGCATGCGTTTTCACTCTCATCATTTCTTACTTGCTTGACCCAGACGTTTGTAGTCATCATTTGGTTCTTCTCATCCTTTTATGGAAACACAAAAGAAAATTACTGTGACAATAAATTGTATGTCAATTTGTACTTCATCACCACTGACGTAGAATTTGTTTTTTTATAGTCATGTAATTTTCTTCCAAACCTACACACACACACACACACACACACACACATAAATCACAACCAAAACAAAAAACACTCTCACTTCTTTGCTGGCAAGCTGCTTTCTCCAGCTCTTCCCTAGGAACATCTAAGACACAGCAGTCAGTGAATGCACTGTGCAGGAGAAGACAACTTCACCTAAAGTTGACTCTCACTGCAAGGCAGGTGGAGAAAGTACTGTCAACTAATTGTGTGTCAGAAACCTGGAAAGTCATCCCCTGCTGCACAATCTTGCACCAGGAAACTTTTTAAATGGCTCCACACGGCAGTCAGGTGTTTATATCACCGTTTTTACCTTAGTCAACAGAATCCCAGCGACATTTGTGTAAAATGCATATTAAAAGCTTGCATTTAAAACCACAGGATGCCTGGAATGCAAAGATACCATAGCGACAAGGGAGGATAACGATGTTATTTTTGTCTAGAGCAGCTGTGTGTGGATTGCTGTTCAGAAGACAGCTTTGAATATTTACTGTCTGTGTTAGCATACTTGACAAGTGAATTTAATTTGGGAAAATAATGCATTGTCTTCTGTCAGTGTGCCTTCATTTCCGCTGATTTATCTCTCTTGCACGGTGTATCTTTCAGCTAATTATTACCAACATACAGTACATAAGACAGAATCTCCTCTTAACATAACACTCATAATAATTAAAGACATGTTGTTTCATGTACCGCATACCCATTCAACAAGCCAAGATGTTTGTAATTACAAGGATAGCTTTCCCGCTAAATTGCTACCAAGAACTTGTTTAAGTCAAAGCAACTTTATTGATATGTGAATGTACATAATGTTAGAGGGAGTTATTTAAACAAAGTATTTAAAGATAAGGGCCCCATTATGGAGCTATAACACCTAAAATAGGAAGGAAGAACATAAAAATCATGTGATTTACAATGTGCAAAAAACAAATAATGGTAGCTAGACTTAAACGTTCAATGGTGGCTGTTGATGAAACAAAGTTGTCAGCTTTTACTCACCACATCAATTAGCTGAGCAATAGATAGTCCAAAGTGGACTAGTACTGTATCTGTAGTGTTCCTCACAGGCCGGGAGAGCTTATTGTAATTTGCAAACAGATTCTGGAGCAGCCTCTCTTCAGCATGGGCACGGGGTCCAAGTTGGAAGCAAACTGAGGCCAGAGATGAGAAGACATTAAAAAACATTCTTTAAATTCAACAAACGAAGAAGTTTAGACTAATTTGGACAATCTGTGTGCAGTCCCATTTATGTAATTTTAAATTAGATAAATTGATCTTTGCTTAGAGCTACATTGCAATGCATAGGATATTCTCTTCTAATACTACATGCTGATTTGTACCAGTTGATTTAGTGCGGACTTCTCTAGTGGCCTTATGTATATCCTCATAACCATTTTGAATTGTTTCTATTTTTTGTACACTTATTCATGAAACACAACCCAGGATTTTACATGAATAATAATAATGCTGAAAATATTTGCTTCCATTCACGATACATTCATCTATAATGGATTCAGCTGATGCAACGATACCAAAGACTACAGAGCGTAATCTAAAAGTAGGGTGACCTCTATTATACAGGTGGCCTGTGGTTACATGAGACAGGATCTGAGAGACGGGACAAATAGGGATGGAGGGTTGGGGTTGGGGGGGGGGGGAAAAAAAGGAAAAAGGGAAGGAAAAAAAGGGC
>VUQS01035534.1:0-33436 GCA_015108495.1 Heterochromis multidens | reverse complement strand
CAGCAGAACAGTGGCGGCTTGACTGGTTTGGTTATGGCACTTCCTGTCACTGCACTCCTGTCTCCTCCTATGTATTTGCCTCCTGCTGGATCTGGATGTAACAGGCCTGTGGCAGAGACACATGGTTTAAAAGCCTGCACAGATAAATAAAAGAAGAATAACTGTGACTGGATTTCATCACCTGAGCACTACATTCAAACACAGTGAAAATGTGTGTTAAATGAAGGCTTTCCACCACAAGGAAAAAAAAAAAAATCTCAATGGACCAAGAACTTTCTGAGCAACTAAGGAGACAAACCCACAGAAAACCAGAGAAACCAGCGCACCGCCTCGTTCACAAACAGGGAAGTGCTCTTAAACATCTCCTGTTGTTAGCTCACACAAAAACAGGAATTTCTTTAAAAAGTTTTCTAATCTAGAAGAAACACAAACTGGACCCTTTAGTTCACAGAACTGGCTCAAAGTGTCTGTAAAATTAACTTGAAAAATTATTTTATACATGAGTACACAATTACAATAAGAATATGAGCATTTCACGCACTTTGATGCTTTTACAGCTTGTAAAAATGTGTAAATATGTGAGTGTGAGTTGGCTGGTCCCACCTTTAGTGTTGTGAACATCAGTCCCAACTCTCCATGCTGAATGTTAGGATCCATCAAATCTTCTATGAGGCTGATTTCAGCTCCCAGGTTCCTGATCCTGAACAGCAGTGGAGCAGCAGAATAGTGTATACTTTATTATTTGGATGTTTCTAATACTACCTTCAAAGAAACACATAAGGAGGCAGGAGTGATCTTGGTGGTATAAATCTCAAGACTGTGAATCTGAAAACCAAAACCAGGAGTGGTTTGGTCCTCTTTGACTTGTGTTTAGTTTGGTTTTCACTTCTTTTTAGGAGTTTTTAGCAGAAAAAGATCTTAGTTTGAGTTCAAATATGACAAGCTGGATGTGAGACTGGTTTCAGTTTTATTAGGTGACATTATTGTGCAGCTCCTGAAGAGTTACAAGGTTAAGTTACTTTAGTTAGTGTTAAGCATTTATTTGATACTTTTACTTAAAATTTCCAGGGAAAAAAAAAAAAACAAAGATACTTTTGTGCTTACATTTGATTTATGCTGCGTCACTATTGCACTGTGATGCTGCTGCTGGCACTTTGTTTCAATAGATTCACACTTTGAATTAGGAAGTTTGTCATCAGTGACAGCAGCTCATTGGAAGAGGAGGATGGAAAATGTCCTTCATTTACTTACAGTTATGAATTCTGCCTGAAAGCGTTGATAAAATGTTACTTTTTTTTTAATACTGTCATAAATATCACCACAAATTTTCTTAAAATATCACGTTATTATTTTGAGGCTATGTCGGCCACCCTTAGACAACTAACGTGTCTCTAAAGTGGACACAAATGTTTAACCCTGCGAGGTTTAGGTCGTCATCAGTGATGCTTGAATTATGCTTCTGCGGCAAATCTACGTCGCAACCGGAAACCCCTCTTAACCCTACGCCGTAACCTGACGTGCACCTCCCGAGAAATGTAACTACACGTCGGGTCGACTCTGATTGGCGTGGAAGATTATGGCGTAGGGTTAAGAGGGGTTTCCGGTTACAACGTAAGTTACGACGTAGATTCCCTGCTGAAGTCTAAATCAGGCTTTAGACTCAAATACCACGAATACAGTCACCTCTTACTACTCGTAAATATGTGTGAATGTGTGATAAGATACCTCGCTCTGAGCACCACGTAAAGGAAGAGTGGGAACAGATCATCCATGCACCAAAGGAAGTCACAGTCCAGCAGAGGCTTCACCTCCAGGGTCAGCTCCTCAAACGTCTTCTGGATCACCACGAGCTTGTCTGATGGAGTGAATCTGGTGCTGCGTGAGTAGCAGGATGAATTTTAATATTCAACTCATGAATTTACATTATAATCTTTGAGCATCACATTTCATTAATGTTTTTATTGGAGCATCATGTGTGGCCTTTTACCAAGTCTTAATAGTTTGTGATCAAGTATCACAACATCCATTTGAAAAACAAAAACAGTTGCTGAGTGAAGGATGGTGGGGTTGAATAGTCAGCTCCTAATTTAGTGAAATGTCCTGAAAGCCTTAATAAGAGCTGCTCAAATATACTTAGGAATACTTAGGAAAGGTGCTTCAATGCTTCCTTGAGCAGAGGATAGACAAACATTCACAGCCAGTTAACCGAACACGCAGGAGGGAGCCGGAGTGCCTGGAGAGAACCCACTGACAAACTCCACATCGAAAGGCCCCGAACCAGGTAACCTTCTTACTGTGAGGAGTCAGTGCTAACAACGGCACCAACCCCATAACTGTCCAGCAAGGTTTTGGCTGGAGACAACCATGGAAGTCCTGGCTGCTCTGAGAGGGCAGAATGCTCAGCGCCCTCGAGGAGGCCCTCCGTTACAGTTGAGAGCCGAGCATCCAGGATTTGAAGGTGGATGTTTTGGATCTACAGCGGGGTGGAACTTTTCATTACCTAACAACCCAACTGGTCCATCTCTGGCCGAGTCTATCCACCCCATCATCCCTCGCTCTGGACTGAGCACAGTTTATCCGTCAGTGCAGTGACGCTCTTCTTCATGACCAATTCCAGAGCCCACAAATGAACCATGAAGCTCATACTGCTCTAATAAAATCTGCTTCTAATGAGTTTTGTTTTAATTGTGTGAGGAAACACAGGTTTATATTAAAAAGGCTGAGTTATATTAAAAGAATCAAAGTGAATTTAAGGTTCATCAGAGTTGCTGTAATTTCAGCCTAAATAACACCACATACCACAGATTTTGTTCTGTGTATAAAGTGTTTATTTATTTATTTTTTTCCTGATTCTTACGCCTTTAACGTTAAAGCTTTTGTAACCAGGAGATACACAAAACTCTAAACTGTGAATGAGAGCTCCACTTGTCTTTTTTAGTTTCTAATCACACACTGCGATAGGCATTGATTTAGTGACATCACTAATTATGTCTTGTGAGATCACAGGGCAGCTACCTGATCTGTTGAAGTGTTTCTACAGCAGAAACAAAACAGGCATCTTTACTGCTGGACACAATCTGTAATGCATGTAAAGAGAGCCAGTTACAGGGGATGAAGCGAGAGCTGCAGCTGTAAATAAAAGCTGCACATCTGGACTGAAAATTATATAAAGAAATGGAAAGGAAAAAGAAGACAATCTCACCTGCTTTTTCTCCCCAAGAATTGACATCCACAGCGGCCAGAACTTCCTACAAGAGGAAAAATTCACATGACACAAAACAAACGTCTTTTTCTAAAGAAGGAAACTTTTTATTTTTGCATGTTTTGTACTCACTCCTGCACTCCCAGGAAGCTGAGCAGCGATTGGTCAGGCTGTTTGTTGAGTCGGAGGATGCGCTCCCAGTACTGAGCCTCCTCCTGCTCCTCCTGCAGGGAGTACAGAGTAAAGAGAGGAGGATAGAGTCGAGGAAGCAGCAGAGGGAGGAGCAGAGAGGAGGAGCTCATCACCACAACACTACTGGAGGAAGAGGAGGAGAAAAACACAGATGAAGGGTTAGGAAAACTTCATGTATCAACAGTGACCATCTCTAGCTTTGACTATGTTGGCTTATAAGCTGAACACTTCATTTGCTCAAATAACCATCACTCCCTTTTAGTCAATTTTCTGTGTGTGTGTGTTTTCACTCACCCTTGCACTGTTTTGTAAGAGTTGTGTCTGCTTTTAGATGGAGAGGTGGGGGCTTCTTGGAGGATGCTGCCATCCTCCGGTAATCCTGGAAATAAAAACCTGCAGGTGGAATATTACGGTCATTTTTAGTCAGGTGACTATTAGGCCACAGATATTATATTGGAGGTACATATAAATATATTTAAACTTATACAAGTGTATACAAGAGATTTATTTCATTTTATTTTGCCTTCAGTTTCTACATCTAATAAGGGGACATTCCCGATAAATCAAATCTTAAAAGAAAGTCCTGACTCCCTCACATGCAACTTTACGTTGCTGTATTTTCCCAAAATTTTTGGGCTCTTACAACTTAAGTACAGGAGAGATGTACATGAAATTTCAGATCTTTGCCAAAGTCAATTTGACCCAGAAAATATGAAGATGAAAGGAGATGAATCCACCTGATGATGCTGTAGAAATGTATGAGGTAGGCCTGGACCTCTTGGACGGCCTGCCTGAGGAGCCTGCGGTTTGATCCCACACCGACATACGTCATCCTGTAGGCTGTCACCAACGTCTCCACCAGCCAGCCTAGAGGGTGGTGGGGGGTCTCACATGCCTGACAGAAAACATACAATGCATTAAGCATGATCATACACACACAAACACATTTATTAATACCAACAGAACCACAAATAACCAGAACCAGAAGACTTTCTTGACTCAGTCAGAGACAAAGGCAGTACTCTGGTTTCCTCCCAAAGTCCAAAGACATGCATGTTAGGTTAACTGGAGATTCTAAATTGGCCGTAGGTATTAATGTGAGCGTGAGCTGTCGCTGGTCGCAGTCTATCACAGGGCTAACGAAGAGACAACCAGTCCAGGGTGTTCCCTGCCTCTTGCCCTGTGACAGCTGGGATAGGATCCAGCTTCCTCACGATATTGAGTAGGAAATAATGGATAGATGGTCTCAGTTTTTATTTTAAGTTAACTATAATAACCTTGTTGGCAATGACCAGTTTTCTGTTGAACAGGCCAGTTTCCAAGCCTGAAGGGTTGTGCACCATGAATTCTTCCCTAAAAGTGAGACTGTAAGTGCAGAGTTTTACTGTAACGTACTAAAGTGTCAGAGGGAGAATATTCAGTGGAAACAGTCTGATCTGTGTGCTGAGACGCTGTATTAAAAAAAAAAAGAGAGATTTTGGTCTCAGCAACCTAACTTTCACCACCTGTCTCCCTGTGAATTCATCCACTTTGCCCTTTTACCTCTGCCATGCCCACGATATCTCCTCAGTGTGTTGGACAAAGGAACAGAGCAGGAGTTCCCCCGATCGATCTAAAAATTGCAACTGGTTTAGTGGACATTAAATTTTTTGATCGCACCCCGTAACTCTACCAAAACCAGTGTACTATGATCACTATGGAGAATGCAGCTTGTGTGGCTGTTAAACTGTACTCCACTATACAGAGAGGCATTTCTCTTATTCAGTCTGCCCTCACTAATACAATCTTATACATACATATTTGTACCTTGGTGAGATATCTTCGTGTGTTGTTGTAGTTTGCTGTAGTGACAGGTTCCCCATACTGAGGAATAAACTCCAAACACTCCAGGACTTTGGTCTGAGACCTGCTGAGGTCTGAGCTACAAACATACAGCACACAAACAGACATATCCACTTATTTATGCTGACAACTATATGCGCAAGACACAATTAATTATTATCACACACAGTCCAGCCTGTTAAGTAGTTAGAAAGGATACTACATTAAAGTCTCATCTTTAAAATGTGTAGGGCTGCATCATTCTAAAAAAACTTTGTGGCAGACCTTTAACTTTAACACATGCAGTGTTTATTAATGACACTGTCAACCAAACATGCCAAAACACAACAGAAGCACCACCGTGTTTGATGGATGAGGTGGTGCTTTGACTCATCAGCTGTTTCCAGGAAAATAACTCTAGTTCTCACTGAGTTTATGACTGCACTACACCTTCCTGATGAGTTTATGGTCTCAATTCTAGTTTTAAGTGTTAATATGACGTTCATGTTCAAAAATATGGTGCTATTTAGGGGTAAAATGGACAAAAAACAGGGTTGAAGTCCAGTTTCAAAAAACCAAGAGTGACTGCCAAAATGCTGAAAGTGAGGCTTTAAAACAGGACTTCATAAACCACTGAGTGACCTCAAGGTGGCTACGTCAATCTTTTATATGAAAACTAAACCAACACAAATTAAATCTGATGCTTTAATGTCGCGTCCATTACGTATACGTGTGTCTACCTCTGCCGCCGTGCAGTTGTTATTGTAACAGCGATGTTCTCCCAGGCTGTCGTCCTCTCTCCTCTCCCAGCAGCGTTGCAGCCCAGCCGACTCCAACATTCATCAAACACACAGATCCACCTCTGATCTGCAGGCACCGCGTGCTGACCCAGTCTGCTGCACATGCACATTTTTTAAGTTTTAAACAACGCAACATTATACCACCTCCTTGTTAAGACCTTTACTGCACTTGTAACAAAGATGTACCGAAACAAAACGCCTTCAGGAGTACATTTACATCCATTATTATAAGTGTAGAAGTGTTAAAAAAAAACCCAAAAAACTCACTTCAGACTGTTTCTCTCCTTGTTCATTGGTTCATCAACACTTGGCTTTGTGTATGTTCCAACCACCTTCAGCCCTGAGCTCCACTCTCCACTGAACTGGCCGTCTAGACTGTCACCGTTAGGCATGGACAAAACCCCCTGAAGGAGAAGGGAAGTGGAGTGATGAACGTAACTTTTTCTTAGAGTATCATTAGTAACAACCGTGACACCAGGGAAAAAAAAGATAATTAAAGTTTCAAGGACCATCAAAATTAGACCCTTACAGACACAGACTGTTAAACAAAGAACAGAAATGCCTTCTACCTTCCCGCTGATGGCCCAGTCATCAGAAAACTCCCCATGAAAAACTGTGTCATCGTCTGACACCAACAAACCTGGACCCTGTCAGAAAACATACAATACATCAAACATGTCACCAATACGATTACGATTTTACCACCAGATTATATTTGTTTACACTTCATTGTCAGGTCACAGGTCTGTCTGGACCTGTACTGTACATGGAAAGAACATGTGTTAATGGTGCGTCTTTCCCATCATACTGCACCCATTTTTGATTCAGGAGATAAGGCTGATGTCCTCTGTTGGGATGTTTAGAGTCTACTAGTGGGAGCAGTAGTGGGGCTAGAATATTTTAAATTCTGCTTTTTGAAGAAGGAAAAGCATGAGCTCTGAGCGCTCTGCACCCCTCTCAACCAGTCCAGGACCCCTCTGGTATGTAATTCAGTGACATCAAAGAGAATCCTTCATGATGATAAGCAGGATAAGTTATTTAATTATTACCTGCCACATGCCGGATGCGTTATGGAAAATGCATTTGGTATTTTATCAACATACCAGAGGCCTGCAGCTACTACCTGCCTACACCAACAATTCCAGCCTTACTACACTGCATGTCTCCCAACTAATCTGTTATTTGAGGTGCAGGGTTTTGTACGTACTTATTATAAACTTAAAACATTTTTCTAAAGAGTTTTATAACTAAACACATAGCATGAATAAAGACAAAACTGCATTTTTAAAAGTTTAAACTACTTTTCTTGTTTCAAATCAAATGAATTTAGTTCAGAAACGTCTGTACCAATGTATGCACATGCATTTACAAAAACCTGCAACCATTTCTTTATGTTACAAGTACACACAATGGGGTTTTTTTCACAGATACAAATTTGTGAGCATATATCTAAGCAGGAACATATTTCAGAGTGTACTTACGCTCATTTTGGTCTCTCTGAAAGTCCCTTCAAAGTACAAGCCCTGCTGCGTGATGACCACCGCGCTGCCATGCCGCTGGCCATCCATCCACATGCCCATGTACTTCTCACCTCTGGGGGAAAAATGAGATCAGGGACTGATGGCATAACATGTCTTTGATAAGAAATTCATTCACTGATGTGCGCTACAAACAAGGGCTGAGTATTAGAAGAAACCTTGCTGCCTCCTACCTAAAGGGGTGTGTTCCACATCTAGCACCTCTGGGTTTCCATATTTCTAATTCTGTCTAACTTAGCAGTTTTCTTGGGGTGAGGCAGAGCCATAATTATTCAGACCTTGTGATGTCATCGTAGACACCGTATCCTGTCTTCCTATCATGGACCCACTGCCCGATGAAAACACTGGAGGAAGTCCTGGCCAGTTTCCCGGAGCTCAGCATGCCGTAACCATGCCGCTGCCCATCACAGAAACAGCCCTCGTACACCTCGCCACTGGCATACCTGAGTACGACACATACATAGTGGCCCCCTGTGTTAATGTGCACAGCCCACAGCTGTGGCCACTGAAACAAAAATACTGTGGAGATGTGATAAATTACTTCAGTTTCAATTTTGCTGACCAAAGACACTTCTTAATAAGAGCTGATGTCTTTAAAACGTAAAAAGACCAAATACTGCTTTTATATTTATATATGGGCGTCCAGCACTGCTACTTAACACTTGAGTGGTGATGAAGAACTGATCTCTGTATGGGTACATCCAGGACATGTACAATTTCTGTCATTTCACACTAAAAAGTTGGTAGAAAACTGTGTACTGACTTGTACTTGCCAAAACCATGGATCTTGCCCTCTCTCCACTGTCCTTGGTAGGTGTCTGCTTTATTCAGCAGTTTGTTAGGAATTACACACTCTCCATAGCTGGAAAGAAAAGTAACAGTTAGCAAAAATCAGCATCTGTGAAGTGGATATTTAAAGGATGACAGGGGTGAAATGCAGGGCAATTACACCACTATTTCTGTTCCTTCAAGGCAGGAAATGAAGACGTTTCTTACTAGAAATGAACAACATTTCCAGTAACCACCTCTTTATAACACCAGGTTACTGTACTGACCCATCCTCCAGTCCATTCTTAAAGTTCCCCTTGTACAGCCGCCCATCAAGCCACTTCATGGTTCCTCTGTGAAGAAAAATACCACTTCTGTTTAAACCGTTTGACCAAAATCATCAAGTAAATTCGCCACACAAACAAGGAATTTATGAAACAAGGCTGGAAACGGTCTTTTTTTTTCACTCATGCTGACTTCACTTATTGGGTTCCTGTGCCTTGATTCCTCATTCATGCACATTGTTCCTCTTTGACCTACAAATGTATAATGACTTAAGACCTGTGTATTGCAAAAGTGGTTGTGCTCCCAAAGTTTAAAGAGAATGCCAAAATGTAATGTCAACACTTCACACAAACATTTCTCAGGAAACACACACACACACACACACACACACACACACACACACACACACACACACGCTTTCTAACCTGCCGTGAACTCGTCCTGCCAACCAGCTCCCGGTGTACTGAGCGTCTTTGAACCGTTCGTCTGCCGTGAACGTGTAGGAGGCCGTGCGACTCATTGCTGGTGATGACCCCTGACCTCCACCGCCTAGTACATGATCCACCGCCTGGTTAAGAGAGCGCAACCATTTGTTCTGCAGAGAGAGAAGTGCAAAGTTGAAGCAGACTTTTTAAGAAAGAATTCAGATTCAGCAATCTTAAAAAAAAAAAAAAAAACGGGAAGGGTTTAAATCATAAATATACCTTTTCCTGCGGTGTTGAGGCCACCAGGGTGAAACTCTCCTCTGGACAAGTTATTTTAAGCGCATGGCTGAAAATATGTAGCACAAGAACAACAATTAACTTAATCTGTATAAAGGTTTTTAACAAAAACATTTCGAAAACTGTGATAAGACACAAAAAAACAAGCAGGTGGATCTTTTAACTATTGTATTACAATGACATCAACCTCCACTCCCTAAACGCTTTGCAGACTGGAGGTTCAACTTAAAAATATTTCCAGAATTAAATCATGAAAATCAGCAGGAGACAAGAAAAAGGTCATGCAATGCTCTGTAAGCCGGCATCAGTCAGAGCTCACTCCTCCGACTCCAGCTGCTCAGATTTTAAAATCTGACTCATCATATTTAAAGCATAAATGACCATCTTCCAAAGTACATGAGGACTTATTACTTTCTTATGTGTCTGGGTTTTTACCTAAATCAGTGAATGGTGCTCTACTGGTTATTCTGCGGTCTTGGCCAGCAAACAAATTGCTCACTGAGATTACCAAAAGAACAAAGCTCAATAATCAGCATCACCACTAGATGCTGACTCAAAAATAAGTAAAAGCTCAAAGTTTTAATCATTGGAATAAGTTTTGCTTCTAAGTAATTTTGATTCCTCCAGTATTCTGTAACAGTACTGCTATGGAAAATGCACTTTTCATCATGATTTAAAGAGCAGTACATTTCATGAAAGGTTTACCATCATTGACAGCTCAATTATTTGCTGCTTGTTGCCCATCCAATAAATAAAAAGTAAATGAAACGATTAAAAAAGATCCCTGCACGAATCACACTGTTCCCATGTTGTTGCTGTTGAGGCTATAGTGTTACATAAATGTTTCTATCACAGCGAGTAACATTCCTTTACTTTGCATTAGTCAGCATGTAGTTTGATTTCTACAACAACCAAACTCACAGTTCGCTGTCGTCTTCAGTGACGGGTTTCACCCACAAACAGGTCAGAGGGTAGACGTGATGTGTGGAGAACTGCAGACAAAGAGGGGGAGCAGCATTTTTCTGTAATTCTCACATGTTAGGTAACAACTGTCTGAGATTACAAAACCTCAGAAATTACCAAATCCACCCATGTGTGTGAAAAGGACAGATTATCAAAAGATCTGCCTTTGGTAATGTCTGTGGTTTCCTGACTGTGTGCTGCTAAACCGGGGAAGTTCAGTATCTTTTGATTTCAGTTATACTACATGTGCATACGATCATTAAAAGCTTGAGATGTCACTGGAGAAAATTTGTTTGTTTCCTCCATAAACGTGTGACCTTTTATGGTATTTTAGTGGTTTTCAATATCACTTGTGTTTTAATATTCAAAGTAAATGAAAGTTTTAAATATTTTTTTTTTATATCAATTAAATTTAAAAGTCAAGTTATGTGACTCCTACCATGAAAAACCTGATTTAAATTTGGATGATTTCCCCTTCAAGATCATCTCCCTGTGCACCTCTGCCCTGCTTCCAGCACTCCGGCTACTTTTAGGTCGATCTGTGGAAGTCCTGTTTGCATTTGCACTTGTGTGTCTGTGATGGACACTCCTAATGGCAACCATGCTGGGGGCGCACACGGAGAAGTGGGTGTTGGACCTGCCAGGGTTTCACGCTTGTCCCTGATCCATGAACAGGATCTCAAGGCATAGGCAGGTATCCATTTTGGGAACCCCAGAATAGCATCTCTGCTTTTTGCAGATGTGGTTCTGTTGGCTTTATTGGAGGGTGACCTTCAGCCAAGTGTGAAATGGCCTGGATGACAGTCAGCACGTCAAAGTCTGAGTGCTGGAAAACAGTGGAGCGCTTTCTCTGGGTTTGGGGAGAGACTCTGCCCCAAGTGAGGAACTTCAAGTATCTCAGCATCTTATTTGACAGTGAAGAGGAGATGGAGGTGGACCAAAGGATTGGTGTGGCGTCAGTATAAAGCAGGCGTGGTAAATTCACCTTCTGTCTACGTTCCAACTGCCCCCTATGACCAGGAGATCTGGATAAAGACCGAAAGAGTAAAATGATCTGAAGAGCTTCTGGGCTAATCCTTAGGGAAGCTCAGACATCCAGAGTGAGCTCGAAGTCTCTGCTCCTCTGTGTTGAAAGAAGCCAGCAGAGGTGGTTCAGGCATCTGGTCAGGATGGCTCATGTATGGAGGTTTTCAGGGCACACCTAACAGGGAGGACACCCTGGGAAAGATCCAGAACTCACTGGAGAAATTATATATCATCATCATGCCTCATGATCCCCCAGGAGGAACTGGAAAGAGTTGCTGGGGAGAAAGACGTCTAGAATATCCTGCTTAGCCTGACATCAGATAAGCTGAAGTGGATGGATGGATGGATAAGGAGAAGGACCTTGAAGGGGAATTGACCAGATATAATTTTTGATTGTCATGGGCAGCGTTATAAACCTTTCTCATTGCACCTTGCACGCTGAGGTGAACTTGAACCACATTTTACATTTATGGGATTTATTTATGATGCACAAAATGATGTTTAGTATGTCAACACTATCTCAAAATTTTAACTCACAACACAGGACATGAACCCAAAACTCTAGGAACACAACACACCACACCAAACCACATCAAACAGGAAGGAAAACGGAGTCTCAGGAAAAAACTGCTCTAAAACCAAAAAGGTAGTGAGGGAGAGGAAAAGCCAACAGTAAATGTAAGAATAAAGAAGCTCTCATCTGGAAGAAATCAGTGACAGTCTCCTTGTTCAAAGCTAGAACACAGTGGTGAGAGATGCATCCTTTCCCCATCACCCTTACAGGCTCTGAACTACTGCAACTATGACCTCATCTACCTTCACCACAAACTAATGTTGGAAACTCTTCTAAACCCGAATCCACACACAGCAGCCTGTTGAGCAGCAGCTGGACAGAATCAGCCATCAGGACCACATGCACAGAATAAATGTTAACACAGGACATCTGTAATGCTGCAATATTACAAAGACCAATGAGTATTGTTTGTTTTAGCCTCATTCATGTTAACTGAATGGACAAAATATTAGAAACAGTAAAACACTTCTGTTGTTTTTTTAAAAGCCTTTTTTCTCCCTCATATGTCCAGGAGAACAACGCAATACATCGTCCATCATTTTACAATCAGACAATCAACTTGCTCTTATTTTCATAGTTCAGTCACTAGTTCTTTCTGTCTATTTGTTTCCTACCAAAGGGCTGACCAGCTGCTGTAGGGGTGATCCCACCAGAGAGTCTCTTGTCCCTCAGGTGGACCAACTCCATCTGCACCATCTTATTCTGCTGTGGAGATTTGGTGCAAGCTGGAGGGCTACTCCAACCACAGGAGAATAATTTTATGTGCTGCCATGCTGAGTTCACCAAGGCTGCAAAGCAGAGCGTGGACTAGTGTTGCCAACTGTTATCCAAGAAGAGTTGGAGGCTGTCCAAGGGACGAGAGACTCACTGGTGAGGCAGATGATTATACTTCCTATATAATATTTGCAGAGCTCCTATTTCTGTGGGGAAAAACTGTCTTAGCTCTTTGAACTTAATAACAGAAGAACTGACTTCTGAACATATATAAAGCTCCAGACCTTCAGGCACCTGTACATAAAGTCCTGTATTAACATTTATATAGTTGCCTTCAAATCCTACTTGATCCTGTCAGAGTGGAAGCACTGATCAGAGGCCAGCCCACCTACAGTATGCTGCTGCAGCTCAAGCTCAGTGAAAGTTAAGTCTGTGGTTGCAGGTGAAACTGGGTAAACTGATGCAAAGGATACTTACGAAGCTCTGAGAGGGAATTGTACCCTGAATAAAACACATAATGTACACATGTAAGCTTCACCTGTAAATCATGGTAGATGACCAGAAAACACTGTCAGGTCTTTTGGGTTTTCTCTGATGTATAAATAGTGAGTGTTAAAAAGTTTAAAACAAAGAAAAATCAATTTTAAAACACTTAAAAAATGTTCCTTGATGCTCTGCTTCCCCCTTCAATGGGCAAAATGTATCCTGTAGCCAACATGAATTTATGCTACTACATAAACAAGAAAAGTACTTTAACGTGGCTGTTTTTTGTTCTACAGACTTATTGTCTTTATGTATTTGTGTACCTGTGTGTGCACCAGAGCATCATTGAACAGTATGAACCAGTGATTTGAGAACCGCCCGGCGTTCTGCAGAGTCAGAGATCTGTTGCTGCTTTCACAGACCACACGACGCCTGGGAAGACGCAGACACTCCTGAAGAACAAAATCACACACATACATTTCCTTAATAAAACCTGGGGTACTCTGGTAGCTCATAAGCTGCAACACATGTCTCATAACTTAATGTGTTTTCACACAGGATGTGGCAGAGGCTGCGCTCTGAAACCCTTTATTTTCAATAGACTGTGCTAGACAATGATGGCTTGTTGCTTTGCTGAGCAGCGTGCAGTTCAGGTGCTACTGCAGACACCTTGATCAAAGTGCAGCAAATTTAAAGAAAAGGTGATATACACTCGTGTAGGAATTTAATGACTTGTACAACAAAAGTTTGAGTTTACAGGAGGTAACCCTTGGAAACAGGTTTCTATCCAAGCAGACACATCAGGTGCGTGTTTTAACACACCAGTTGCTCTACAGATCTTTTAAAGCTCTTAAGGAGATGAGGAAAAGAGGCACAGAAAAGAGCTAAACGTTTTGAAAACTGTAGCCATTTTGCTCTTCTTAAACATCATGATGAGAAAACTAGCCTATACAAACTATCAGCACGTTCACAGATTTTATTTCATTCATACAGTTGTGATTACAGGGCAGGGCTCTTCGGGGCAAAGAAGGAGCACAGAGAGAGCCCTGCCAGGAAGGCTGCTGGCTCCAGGGAGTGAAATAAAATTTAGAACCACAGTTGTTGTCGTGGGTTAAAACCTCATAGGAGAGCATAGTGACTAATGCATACAGACTAGAAGAAAGATTACAGGATACAGGCACATAAAACAGAGTTGTGCTTACAGTAGTTTTGCCAGAGTGGGTCTTCCAGAACAGGAAGGTGGTTTCAGCCTCCTTTTTCCTTCTTAACAGTGATGAAGACAGGGATTCGTACTGTTTATGACCCTGATCGAGGGATTGATACTCTACAGTTAACTGGGGAGAAAAGGAAAGACAGGATGACAAATTATTTTGTATAACTGAACATATAAAAGATTTGGAGCCAATACAGTGACAGTAACAACCATTGTTCCTTAAGTTACTCAAGTCATGGGAACAGAAACAGAAAGTAGGTGAAAAGAGGCAAGTGAAAGAGAAAAGAAGAATAAGGAAGGTCAAAATAGTGCTTGAGAGAAAAAGAGAAGAGGATGTCCTCACCACATCATAGCAGGCCGCCAGTTTGAGCAGGGCTCGGCTGTACTGGTGGAGCTGCTGCAGAGGCCAGTACAACATTGAAACCAGATCAACATCACCACTGACTGACTGGTCTGATACAGAAAGCTGAGTGAGCAAAGTCTGCCGAAAGCCCAAACTCTCACTGGACAGGAACAGAGACAGGCAGAGAGGCAGGTGCTGTCTTAGAATAATGTGTCTGTTACGTGACTGGGATGCGTTTTATGTTTTTGTTTTACTTCAAAAAAGAAGAAGATACACAAGAACAGTATAATTATCATTAGCACAATCATCAAAATTAAATCTTTGATTGTCAATTGTGCTACAAATTAATTGAGGCCACATTTACACAAGAAGACTACTGGTACCCTCTGCAGTGGCACGTGCTGAGATCTAATTAATGCAAATGAAGAGTCTTTTTTTAATGCCAACTGACAAAAGCAGCACTCCTCCGGTGAGCACCTAAGAAAAATAAAAGTGCTTACAGTGAGAGTTTATGAAGTGGTCGGAATCCGCCCATTACTTGGAAATCACCAACTGAAGAACAATACCTGGAGTCAGACAGAGTTTTTAATTTAGATTTTACTCCTCAGTGACATAGTGACATACAACATAAGAAGAGTTTTACCCTCTATCTCAAATTAGAGTTGCTCTTACTATAAATGATCATTTAAAATAAGTTTTTCTATCTGAAACTTTGTGCAATTCAGTTATATGTGCTGTGGAAGCACTGTCTCAACCTTCCTGGTTTGTTTCTTTTAACTATATATTTTATATACATTAGCTGTGCTTTAATGAAAGCTAATCTGTAATCTCTGACTGTAATCACACTATAATGATCCATGTATGATATGATGTATGTATGTTTGTATGTTCGTTCCTTATTTCCTACTAGACAAGTGGACCAATCTTGATGAAACTTTGCATAAACATCACCTAGGGCACTGTGAGTAAAAGAAAATTAAATTATTCTAAAGAATATAAAAATGAAAAACTGCAAAAACAACTACACTCACTGGACACTTCATTAGGTACACATGTACGACTGGTCTTTAATGCAAATATCTGATCAGCCAATCACATGGCAGCAACTCAATACATTTAGGTATGTAGACAAATTGAGCAGAAAAGTGCTGTATAGGTACCAGCCCATTTACCATTTAACAGTTCAGGCTCCTGGTAGTGGTGTAATGATGTGGTGGACATTTTCTTGGCACAATTTGGGCCTTTTGGTACCAAGTGAGCATTGTTTATGCCACAGACTAGGTATTGTTGCTCACCATGTCCCATCCCTTTATGATCACAGTGTACCCATCTTCTGATGGCTGCTTCCAGCAGGATAACACACCATGTCACAAAGCTCAAATCATTTCAAACTGGTTTCTTGAACACAGCAATGATTTCACTGTATTCAAATGGCCATGAAGAATTAAGGCAGTTCTGAAGGTAAAAGGCAACCTGCTACTAGTAAGGTAACTAATAAAGTGGCCAGTGAATAAAGGTGATAAAAGGCATCAGCGTTATTAGTGACAAAAACATGAGGATGTCCGTATTAAAGTTACTGTTTTCTTCGAGGAAATCAGAGCATGGGACTTTTGTGTGGTGAGACAAAAAAATAAAAACAAAAAACAACATACTTTTTGTATGTGTCCACAAAATACCCTGTGTGCGTCAGCAGGGGAAGGGTAGTGACATCGCAGCCCTGCACATTATGCAGGAAGTAGGTGAGTGCCGTGGCATGTCGGCCAATCAGGGTGCTCAGCTGAACAAAACTCTCACAGAGCGAGAAGAAGAGATGAGTGCACTGCTCACCCAACGCTGGACACACACTCTCTGCAGATGAGAAAACACACAAACATTGATCATTTCTTGAGTTTTTCTTGTTTTATTAATGCAGATAGAGGCAGTAGATGCCCCCTGACCTCTGTTACGCAGCGGGGTGAGGAGAATCTTCTTGATGCTGCTACACCAACAGCAGAAGTGTCTCTCTCTGGAGGCCAGCTCATGGATAGCGGAAATAAAACCCATGACATTGTGGTCTGCCAGCACTGCACAGGTCTGACCTCCACTGCACACACTGCTAACATAACCCATCTACATACACAGACACAGAAAAAACAACAGAATAACATTTAGCTTACAATTACAAATAGCTGGAGGTAGGCTGGTGTGACTAAGAACTTCCATCTCATAAATACACTCCAGTGGTTTAATGGAAAAAAACACCCCACCCATTATTTTCCTTACTGTCTGTCTTTAGTTGAGTTTTGGACCTACAAACCTCAACGCAGAAGGGCAGCAGAGTGGGTATGACTGTATAACTCTCCACCCTGTTGGGTGACCTCTGGCTTGAGCTTTGCCTATGGTGTAACCTCTCAGTTTGCACTGATGTTGGCTCCTGCCGCTGGCCACAGTACAATAGGACCGGCTGCACACAGTCTCCATCAGCCAGGAGCAGGGAGTGTCTCTGACCGGCTGACAAGTCCCAAACACGAAGACCATCAGACAGCTATGGTGGTCCACCCAGAATAAAACAGTGAATTTTTAGGACATGGATGTTATTGAAAGGTTTTTAAACTTTTCAATCCTACATTAGTGAAAATAAGCATTTATGTAAATGAATAAATATTTGGCTAAAAGTGTGAAATGTGTGAATTTAATGAAAAATGATGGACAGATTTCTGTACCTTCACCTGCTGAGGGACAGTGACGGGGCAGTTGATGTGACCGAGCTGTCCACACATGTTGCTGCCCCATGAGTACACCTAGAGCACATAGGGACAGTTAGTGAGTGTAAATGAGGGGTGAGAGTGCACTTGAAATTTGAGACCTTAAAAAATAACTTGATTAAAGCATCCTATGAAATTTGATTACACCCTAAATTCAGGATTGATTGACAGATTTAATTAACTATGTGTTAAAGCATAACTAGTCTTTCTGGACTTCTCATTAAAAACATATAGAAAAGTCAAACTCATCTCAGCATGTAAATACAAAGGCTTGTAGTTGTAACGTTTAAAGATGGTGTCAAGAGCTTGGGAGCATTTAATGTCAAAGGGAGTCCTCATGTATCGTACCAGTTTGTCTAACTATGTTAAATGTGTGCTGTTTTTGTTACCTGGCACTGAGCAGTGAGAGCCAGCGAATGGTGCGAGCCTGCAGCAACTTTGATCACTTCTTCGCCTGTTAAAGACTTGATGCACAGAGGCTGGAGTCTGGACACACAAACCCACTGATTTTGTGGTTGTAATTTCTTTCTTATATAGATTTACACTTAATTTAATTGATAATTTCATCCCAAAATATCATCAATACTTAATATTGATGTAATTGTCATTTAATGTAATTCAGTTCCTTCCACTTTCATTTACATCATTCCAGTTCACAAGTGTCATATCATGGAGCTTTATATTGTAAGGTATAGTCTAGAGCTGTCACAATACCAGATTTTCACTATACAATTAACATGGCCAAAGGAATTCATGATAACAATATTATTTGTATAGTTCTAGTTACATTTATACACGTGTTTATAAGTGTATAATAAAGTCATAGGTGTATAAACACAATATAGGCATATTAATGTTAAATATCACTGTTTGCATCAGTACCAATATACTGCAACACTTCTACCCCCAAAGTTACAATAATCCCTTATAAGCAATTAGTTAGTAACAACTGCAGGAAAGCCATTTTATTTTTTTGGTCCCCACCTGGCGAGCTCATCTCCATGACCAAGCTGCCCCTCAGAGCCACGGCCCCAGCTCCAAACCTCTGTCTCCAGAGATGGCAGCCCGTCTTCTGCCTCCTCTGGTACTGCAGCCGGAGCCCCACTAGCTGAGGATGGTCTGCAAGCACAAGGGTGCCGCCTCCGAGGAGACCCTGAAAGAAAAACACATGAGGAGAATAGAGTAAAACTTCCATGTCCCTGTGGGGAAACCTGCTTTGCAGATAGTCCAATGTAATACATACATGCATAAATAAATACAGTACAATGTACAATGTCACCACGAACCATCAAAATTTGTTTAAAAAGCAATTGTGGTGATTCAGATGACCATCTGAATCTAACATGTAAAGGATGCTTAGGGTTCAAAGTGATGGTTTTTGCCCTTGAAAGGACCCTCACTTCATACAGATGCTCAAGGTCATTAATGGTGGCACTGGTGAACTATTAAGACTATAAAACCAGCAAATCACAGAATATGAAAGCACTGATTGAATAAAGAAAGACTACGTGATGGTGTTCAAATAATTGTATCCTCTCATACTACTCATAATCTGCAGTATTTCCCCAGAATCAGCTGATATGGCTTCAGGACATATGGCAATGCATCTAAAATGCATTCAGGCTGGCCAAGTGGTGACTCAAGAGATAAAGACGCCAGTAACTCCCAATGTTTCAGTCATAAACTAAGCAGGGGGTCATTATTGCTCGTGAAGTCAAACTTTGAGGGCTCCTCTGAGATTTTAAGAGATGTCATTAATTCAGAAAAAGAGGATTTTTTTCCCCCTTTCTTCTGTATGCTTCCGTACTTTAGTGTTTGTCTTGTCTGTAAACAAACTGCATCAGAGTTCAGTGCAGCCTTTTTAGATTGCATTAACCATACTACATGAGCAAACACAAACAAACCGCACCCAACAGGTTTGGTATGAACACACCCTAACGACTTAGAGAGCTCCACTGGAATTAACATGTACCACCATGTACCTACAAAATACTTCAGCTAACAGTGAGCTGAGTGAAGCTGCTGAGCAGAGATAATCAGGCACAAAGCAGAAAGTCACAGCATCAATGAAAACATATGCTATTCAATATATCTAATAAATACTTCTTTTTTTTTTTAAGACTTTTGATCAAAAACCTGAAATGTCAACGTGGTTTTCATTTCTGTGTTGGCTGATGAGACACTTTCATTTTTACACCCCTGAAACTCCTGGAAAACCAGAAAATGGGAAGTTAGTCTGGCGTCTGCCTCTGCCTGCCCTTCTATGGCATCATCAATGTAATTCATACAGCCTCATTAAGTAAAGTTATTTTAAATCATTGACAGAGTTATCAGAAAATACCAGTACCAGTCAGAGGGAGTGTAATCCAGGTTATTTTGCTATAGCTACAATTTATGGATGTTCCCTAAAAGCGTCTGATGCAGGCAATCAGTGAAGTCAGCTTTGAAAGGACAGTTATTGGGGTAGACTTCCCGAAGACGAATGTGTGTTAGAGCTGCTCAATTATGGCAGACATCAAAGTCACAATGATCATTCTAATGACTAAGATGAGTACTTTTTGGATTTAATAAACTTAAAAAAAATGAAGAAACTTGTCTTTTTAATTTGGTTGATTTCCTTGAACTGTAGGTGTAATTCCACCGAAAAAGCTAAATAAAAAAGTGAACCAAATTAAACCTGCTACATCCTATCAGGTAGTGAAATTGGAGAAGCAAAAGTATGTGGCACAATAATAATTATATCGCGATTGTGTCGTTTTAAAAAAGGCTGGAAGGTAAAATTAAAATTTGATTAAATGCCTCTTCAAAACATTCCTATGCAGAACAGGCAGCTTTCTCAAGATCCTCTGATCCAAACAAAACGAGTGACTGAAGTCATTTATTAAAGGACACCAAATACAAAATTAGATAAGGCATCGACAAAAAATACAGCGTGTGCTTGTCGAGCAACCTTTGACGAGATTTCATTACTCATTTTGGTAAAATTCTCACCATGTTCTTCCAAGAGTCGATGAATAACACTTGGTTTTAGGGACGTTATAATTAGGTAAGTACATCCTTAGTGCTTCCATTAAATTAAGAGGGTGCTGCTAATCAAATGCACTTGATAAAGTGATCATCAGCAAGTGTGAACACCTCTATAAAAGCAGATATTTAAGCAGTCTGTTGGTCTGGAGCATTCAGGTGTGTGTTAACACAATGCCACAATCTACCACAAGACTTCTAGAACAATGTCCTTTGGACAGACGAGACCAAAGTGGAGATGCTTGGCCACAATGCACACCTTTTCAATCCTTTCTTGGTGAAATCCAAACACAGCATATCAGCAAAAACCTCTTCTATCAACTATTAAGCACGGTGGTGTAGGGGTGATGATTTGAGCTTGTTTTGCAGCCACGGGACCTGGGCATCTTGCAGTCACTGAGTCAACCACGAACTCCTCTGTATACCAAAGTATTTTAGAGTCAAATGTGAGGCCATATCTGTGACAGCTAAAGCTTGGCTGAAAATGGATCATGCAACAGGACAATGATCCCATGAACAGCAGCAAATTTATAACAGAATGGCTGAAAAAGAATCAAGGTATTGCAATGGCCCAGTCAAAGTCCACACCTCGAAGCGACTGAAATGCTGTGGTGGGACCTTAAGAGAGCTTTGCATAAACGAATGCCTGCAAATCTCAATTAAGTGAAGCAATGCTGTAAAGAAGAGTGGGCCATAATTTCTCCACAATGACGTGAGAGACTGATAAACTCGTACAGAAAATGATTACTTCAAGTTTTTGCTGTTAAAGGTGGTTCTACAAGCTACTGAATCATGAAGTGTCCTTAATTTTTGAGATGACTGCATACAGTCCTGTGAAAACTTTCTGTGCCCCTCCTCCCTACACACCGAGTGGAGCAGGTAGGGGTCACTTGTAGGTGAAACACCTTTAGTCAAAATATGAGAACAACTCACCCAAATGACCTTAAACTCAGCAAAGCATTCACGCATGTCCCCAGTAATGCACCCACCAAGACTGAAGTAGACTGGATAAACATTTGTCAAGATAAGCAAAGAACAGGTAGATGGACAAAGAGATTTCTCAAATTGTAAGTAAGACCAAAGGGAAAAAAAAGCCATTTTTCTCCACATTAAGAATTACTTTGTCTCAATAAGAAAAAAATTACTATATTCAGATAACAACAAAAACCTCGATTTACTTATCAGTTTATCTGAAACCATAAGGTCAAGTTTTAAAGGATACGTCACTGTTCAAAGGATCAAAGTGAAATGCAAACACAGGCAGAAACTGCATTGTGTTTTCTGTTGGAGATAATATTTACGCTTTTTCTTCCTTGTTCACAGAGCTGATGTTGCTGATAGTGTTAATTAACACAGGTACCAGATAATGTCCGTACTGCTGCGTCTTACTTAATACTAATGTGAAGAGTTAAAAATCATAATTATATCAGTCCAAAGCTCACACATAATCCTAACAGCAATTCATGTAGTTCCAAAGCTAGAACTACATTACATATTGTACCTTGTTTGTTAATTTAAAATACAAAGATAGATGCAAAAACTAACAGCTGTGGTTTTACACACAATTAAATGCTGTATCTGTTTCTTGGTGAACAGCTTCTTACAGTCTTGATGAAAAGCTAAGCTAACAAGTCTCCTCGCTCCATATTTAGACTTCAGGGTATCAATCTTCCCATCTCACTCTTGGAAGTAAAGTAAATAAGCTTATTTCCCAAATGTACAGTTAAGCTGTTCACACCCCATCATTCCTACCATGGGTGGGTGTTCCAGGAAGTGAGCGTCTCCTGCTCGCTGCTGTTTTCCCCTTCTGGTGTATATTTGTGAGACTGGAGCTCTTCAGCCCCTGCAGGGCCGATTTTTCCTTCTCCAGATAGAGTCGAACTTCATCCAGACACACTGGGGAAGAGGAGTGTGACCCAGACGGTCCACTGTTACTGTGGGAAAGAAGGTCAAAGGTTAAGCTGCTAATACAATGAAGATGAAAAACATCTTGGTAGGGCATGTATCTGCATTAGTCGACGATTATTATTCATTTTTAGTAGTTCTGGGACACAGTTTTGAAACACTGATTCTCAGCCCAACTTCACTCTCAGATAAAGTTAATCTTACTTGTGGGTTTGTCTCTTTGTATTTGAGTCATCTTTGTAACTGGAAGTCAACAGGTCAGTGGAAGGAGTTGAGGAAACGCAGCTGTCGTCTGGATAGAACCCGAGGGAAGGGAAAACATTACAGATTAAAGGAGAAAACAGTAACTGAATCAAACAAAGGAACAAATGAAGGAC
This sequence comes from Heterochromis multidens, assembly GCA_015108495.1. Lineage (NCBI taxonomy): Eukaryota > Metazoa > Chordata > Actinopteri > Cichliformes > Cichlidae > Heterochromis > Heterochromis multidens. The sequence goes on along the minus strand of VUQS01035534.1, from coordinate 10,742 downwards.
AAATCAAAACAGAAAAGCAATGAACTACATTAAATCACAAATTTCAAAACACAAAAGAGACAAATAATATCAACCTGAAGTGTGGCTGCTCAGTGAGTCAGTGTCTCGTTTATCTAACGACCGATCAGAGAGTTTCTCAAGGAGATTCTGCAGCTCCAGCTCGTCAGAAAAGTTCTTGTTGGTTCTCCAGCCTGACAGCAGGTGGACTTTAAGGCTGCCGTCAGTCTGCGTTATATTGTCATTGTGACCCTCAGATTCAAGCTTTGTGCTAAAATTTTCCAACGGAAGAAAGGAAGGGAAAGAAATCCATGAGAATAGGGCATTATTGTTAAAATTAAGTGTTAAAAGAGACACGAGTTATGTAGTAATGTACTGTTTAGTGTTGGATTTGCTGTCTTCATAACCAGGACTACTGCTTGCTGACATTCCCCCAGCACGGAGCCTTTGTCTGAGTCCTCGAACTTGGGGTGACGTCTGTGAACACAAACCAAAGAGAGGCATCACACATTACTGAAACAGCTAACAGCTGTGGTACCAGGTTTAAAGTCAATTTTCAACATTTACACACCTGTGAAATGCTGGAACTTGACATTTATTCAGATTAACAGGAAGTTGAGGCTTTATATACAAATACCGATGTTACAAATCATTATGATTACCCCGCCTAATATACTGCTGGTCATTTACACGTCACCAATAGTGCCTTACCCTATCCAGACATGGACTCCCAAGCCCTCTAAAGGTAATATAATATTGGGTACCAAAATATAATTAGCACATCTATAGTGTCAGATTTCTCAAGTTGCGACATGCTCACAGATATTCACTACCACTTGCAGAGCATTAGTCCTCACCGCGTGTAACACCAAGCAGCTGAGCACACAAATTAGCCTCCAAGTTTCTGAAAGGCTGACACACCCTTTCAGTGCACAACCTTGCTCTCCAAGTTTCAGTGGTGGACACAAAGGGAGGAAGTGGCCTCCCTATGAACGCTCACTTTTGACTGATAGCTTCGATTCGCTGAGCTGAGTACCTTTTTTTTTAATGCTACATTTGTTTACATTTTGGAAAATGAAGTTTGGAAAATGACCAATTACCAGTTCCACTTTATGAGAACCAACAGTTTACTTATGTAATGTATTCCAGACCTTTATATGTGCCACAGAGTTTTATTCCGTGCCTCCACTTGACTCTGTCAAACTCAGCTGATTTGGATCAGAATGTAGGTATAAAGGAGACCTGTCATATGCTAGGACTTGTTTTGACCAGCCACCCATGTCACATGATGATGTGACCCTTTAAAGTTTACTCCAAATTAAATTTTTGAGTTTTTTGCCTCCTGTGAATTATCAGAAATCAAACATCCAGGGCACCAATGCTTCTTTCTATTACTCTACATTATTAGACATTTAATTGGTGCAGTTTTTTTCTACTGAAACTGTGATATATCCTATGATAGTGATGCTCCAAGTCAGTTATAGAAAAAAGCTGAACAAAAATGAGATTCTGGCTTTAGATTGTGAGAACTGAAGCTTTAAACAGAGCTCACATTTGTTTTCCAGCCCTGAAAATGTGGCTATCTCCTGTACTTAAGAAGTTACAAAGGCTCGAAAATGCTGGAAAACATAGCCTGCATTAAAAAGTGTATTTTATTACACTATTTTTTATACTAAGTATACCCATTTGTTTTTTCGTTAATTCCTTCTTGTTTGCATTTTTATTTACCTCTCCTTTCATGACTTCAGTTAACTCCACCCCGAGTGGGCAGTAATGAGCATCGTCAACTGCAGACAGCTCCTCCCTCTCTGTCACCAAGTATTGGGGCGACTGGCCTCGCTCCTTCTTCTTAAAGGCATTTTGGGTATTATAGTCCTGAGGAGGTAAACTGCGAACAAGGGCCAGGCTGTGGTATGCACCGCAGGCCACCTGCAGGAAGGAAACGCAGGCAGTAACACTGGAAACAGAATTTCACTGCTTTGAAGGTTTAACGTGGCAATGAAAACATCTGAGATTTTACCTGAATCACATGTCTGCCTGCCAAGTGCTCCACCTGTGGATACAGATGGAAAAGAACACATGATTAAATGAACCATTTTATAAATAAACTAATACAAAAAAATTTAAAATTTCTAATATTGTTCACATGTACTCAGAACTGTTTAACCTTTACACCTGTCCTCCAATTTTCCTGTGTTGTGACATTTGAATTAACTGTGTAATAAATTAGTAGTGAGACCTATGAGAACTATTGCTACAGCAGTATTTCATGCCGTCTAATTCACTACCAACTTAGAACATATATTTTAACTATAAACAAGGTTTTACCTTCTGTGGTTTCCCCACAGGGAAGGTGCTGGTGACCAGGCCAAGCTGGCAGCCACTACCCCACGCCCACAGCTCGTTCTGGGCTGACAGAGCCAGGCTGTGCTCCCGTCCACAGGCAAGGTCCACAACCCGAACCACCACTGGTGGAACGACCTCATTGTCCACCACACTGACTGGACAAGGCTCTTGAACTGTGATGGGGCAATTTTCTCCTTAATTAAAATAATACTAAGCCTAACACAAAAGTAAACACATGCATCTTTTGAACTCTTTCATCTAAGTTTTTTTGATTTGGCAACCTCACATTTGCTATCAACACTGTTGCTACTTGAATCTGTTTTAAGGCCTTTTAAACATGTAGCTGGTAACAAATGAATGTCAGCCTTTATGAAGTGAGGACATGAAAAAATAAAGCATGCTGCAAAAAAAGAGGAAGCATTGACTGAAAATTAAAGTTTCACAACAATGGAAACAAAAGTAGTGAGAAAAGAAAGTGTTGAATCTCTGACAATGTATAAAAAAAAAAAAGCAGCAGACAGAGGCAGTGAGAGAAGAGAGAAGCTACAGTGGAGAGCAGCGGCTAAGCAGAAGAAGAAAAAAAATAGACAGGGTGAAGGTGGGAACATCAGGAAGGTGTTAACTAACCGGTGATGTCTGTGACTGTACCCTTCTCCGTCTGCCCACACTGTCCTGCAGTATTCTCCCCCCACATGTAGACGCTACCCTGCTCGCTCAGTGCACCGCAGTGGAAACCACCAGCAGCCACATGGACCACGGTCTTCCCCAGCAGAGAGACCTCTGGCACCGGAGCAGACACAGGGATGCTCAGATCCCTCCATAAAAGCTCTCCGAATGAATATACCTGACCACCTGGAAAACAGTAATATCTGAGAAGAAATGCAGTGATGCAGCAAAAATGAAAGTGGTGCCTTCTTTACTACAAACACACTCACCCTGTGCGAGCAGGAGGCCATGGTGTTCCCCCAGGGAGACCTGCAGCACGGACCTGGACAGCAGCACCCTCTCTGGACAGAGCTGCTTGCTGTGGCCCGCTGAATGCCAGACATGAAGGAGTCCTCGCTCTGGAGATGTGGGGTCCTGCTCATCTGCAAGACTGCAATAAAGCGTGAAAACATAAATATTTAAGTCTTAATAAGGCCTTGAATTCAGATGTGATCAACCTGAAAAGATTCTCCAAATTCTGAACCTGGAAACCACCAACTGAGGAGATTAGATTTGGTTTAGTAAAAAAAGTAGTGACGGGTGGATTATATTCCATCTCATCCATCCGTCAACCAATAATTATTTGCTCAGCATCTGCCGGCCCTGACATGCAGTTACGTTTCTACAGTTTACACAACCCTCATACAGAACGAGACACAAATATATGGCAGGATCGGGACTAAAAATTAGCTTAGGGTATAAAAATTGTGGCGTGTGGCATCTGTTCATGATATATTCTTGTTCCTGTACAAATCAACATTAAATAAACAAACCACTGAGTAGAGGCACAGCTAGTAAGGTTCTGATATTGTTATATATGTAAAAAAGTTCAATTTTCATTAAGATTTTTTCCACAGGATCTGACAGATACAGGATTTTTGAGGATGTCACAATGTTACACAGAAAAGATGAAATCATGACATCACCCACTGGTTTGTAAAGTCCCATTTTTGAAGCATACCCTGATTTATTGTTCTCCTGCACTCGTACTAATATTCAATAAGACTCAAAACTAGCAACTGAGACCCTAAATGAATCAGGATTATACTTACTGAGGACATGAATTAAGGGAACTGAAGGACATTTTCCCATAGACTTTTATACAAACTGAACAGAGGCATCTCCCCCTGCTCACCATCAGAAATAATGCAGCTTTAAAGGCACTTTACTTTACTTTTCAGAAGCAGAAGCTCCATCTATTCTTTATCTACAGTACAAAACCAAACCAAAACCCCCCAAATTATTAAAAAATGTACTTCTGTTTTTGTGTATGTGCTATGTGAATATGAAATCTATACAGCACTGTGGAAAAGTCTTGACTCACCACTCATTTCTATATATGCTGCTTAAGACTTGTAAATCTTTAAAGTGGTCTTGAGCAATAGTTCTTCAAGGTTTCTGAAGGTCTCTGAAAGTTTTTTTCTTTGAACATTGGCTGCTTTCTCACTCTAATCCCATTATCTGACCATTTTCTGATGAATGTTGTTTTTTGTACCTTTAGACATTTTGTTACTAGGAGCCTCTCTCAAAAACACATCATTTGTTCCCATTGAATCTACAAAAATGTCAGAGATAACACCATCTGACAGGTATAAAATTGTATTTTTGCACCAACAAGGTGATTCACAAAGAGCTGCTAGCTGAAAACTTGGCATATCTCGGCACGGTGTGCTGTATGTAGGGCGGTGCCATATCAAAGAGTCCAATAATACTGGTATAAACTTTTATGTGATATGAAAGTGTCATATCACAATATTATTGATATAGTGAAGCCATGTGTTTACCCTCCCTAGTGCACAACAATAAGACAAACCCAGACATGTCTGACAGCGAGAGTTGCGTGTCAGCTCTAACAGAGCACAGTATTTAGCAAAATATACAACAAAACTGTTCCTGCTAAAGGTGGAAACAACAAATTTGTTTCACCATTTCAGGCAAAAACACTTTAAGTACAAGCCAGGCTACGAAGGATAAAAGCATCTGGTGATGTGCGACCCAAAAATAAACAAATTATTCAACCGAGCATCGTTGGAGGAGTCGCTAGTTACACTCCATATGACAGGAAGAGCAAATGGTGGATGGAAATTAGTGATGCTGATACATGATGGAAAAGCAGGGCTTTAAGCAGCTGGTTAAAAAGCTCGACCCGAGATACAACATCCCAGGTAGAAAATACTTTTTAGTTTTGTAACAATATTTTGCAGCTCCTGAAGAGCTACAAGGTTAAGTTAATTTAGTTGTTATTAAACTAAAGTGTTCAACAGTTATTTTATAATTTTAAAAAAAGATTTTCCAGGGAAAACACTACCTAGGCTACCTATGTGCTTAAGTTTGACTTATGCTGTGTCTATTGCACTATAATGCTGCTGCTGCTGGCACTTTGTTTCAATAGATTCACATTTTGAATTAGATAGACTGTAATCAATGACGGTATCAGAAAACAAGGATGGAAAATGCCCTTCATTTACTTATAAATGCTGCAACCTGCAAAAATCAGTAAAGACTTGTTCAGTACTTTTTTTCTATACATCATCAGAAATATAATTTTCTCAAAATATTTCTTGAAATATCATATTATTGAAATATCAGAATAGAGGTGATCATACCAAATATTGGCTTTCAAGCTTGTTGTACAGATTCTTTTTGAATTGTACAAACTCTGTTTTTGCCTCATATACTGTATTTTCATGTATATTTGAAAGTTTCAATAAATCGCTGCACCTGTTTCCCATTTTCTTAGCAAAATAAAAAGAAATGAGGGGTGACAGTACTGTACTTATCACCATTATCTTGAAAGTTTAGTTTGAGCTGTAATGGTAATGACATTATAGAAGAACTAATGTTTACTGTATGGAAAACTTTCAGGTTTAATATGAATTTTAATTTTTTTTGTTTTTGTTTGAATGTCCACTAACAGGGTGATTTTTTTTTATGCTGTCTTCTATGACTTTCAATAATCGCTCTATGTGAAGAGCTTGCTTGTTCATGATTATGTATTTGTGAATGTAGATATGCGCATGTATGAATGTATGGAGCTAATGGGGAACTTTCTCCTAGATTAATAATATGAAGTTTGTGTTTTATGTAAATAAATAAAAGCTGGCTGCTTGAGAGGTGGTCCAAGATCAAATGTAGGCTAACAGCATAAGGAAACACAATGTCAGCGGGATCTTGCTTTTATATTCAACATGTTTCCAGTTAAAACAAGTTTCTGAGATTATAAAGACAGGGACCACTCAAAAGTGCTTCTATGTGCTTACCTTACCTCTGGGTTCTCCATCACTTCAGGCTCCCCATTCCTCAGCACACTTACGACACTTCTATGTACATTTTTTCAAAGCCCTTCCTTGTTTTCTCTCTGAATGACTCAGCTGATAGGAACAAAGTGAATCCTCTGTCCTGCTGCAAGGCCTCGTTGGTTTATCAGGCTCCAGGGGCTTATTTACTAAAACAACACAGACACGTTCAGTTTATCACTTGACCTGACAGTGAGTCTGGCATGTACCAAAAATACTTAAGTCGTTATGTCACAGTGTTTGCATATAACAATGCAATTTGGTCAACAGCTGTTTTCCAAGGGATTTATTTACATCCGTTCATGATTCAGGTGCAATTTAATTTTTTTTTTTTTTTTTTAATGTGACGGCACAGGCAGGGCCAAGAACCAAATCTGTACCATAGAATATGGTAAAATATTTGCCTTACAAAACATTATGACTGATTTTCAGCCTCTTGTGCAGCACCTGTACCATAATACTGGTGGTATTACATGAAAGGTAATGCAGGTTCCTTTACTGTTGGTGGTTTCAGAGCACTGACACGCTTTAACTATCCTGTCCCTGATACTTTGTCTTTAAAAGTTTACCACGTGTGGATCTTTGAATAATTATTGTAAAGATTGATCAGTTTGTAGAAAATACCAGTTTTTAAAAATAATTTCCCTAATATTCTTAGTTTCTGGGATGAAAGTAATGCAGTAAGGTTTGACTTAAGTTTTATATATATATATAGTTGTATCTATGTGTTAGCCATGGGACAGACTGGCAACATGTCCAGAGTGTACCGCGTCTGTCGCCTTACAGCTTCTCATATACAAGGCACATAAACTTCTTTAAAACAGCCTCAGTCAGGTGAATGGTTCCACAGATATTAAAGCTTGAATACAGAAAAACACATTTTCATCTAAATTCAGTGTGATATGACACCATTTACCAAATCCAAATTAACTTTTTGTTATTCAAAATTTGTGATGGTGTCCTCTCATTTTCCCCAAATGAATTTTTTGAAATATTTGAAATAATATTTCCTATTAAGAAGTGTTTCTTTGGGAAGTTATTTATTTATTTCTGTTTGATGAATTGAGACCGATATGCCCGTCTTGCAAGGATGTATCTCTGCTTTTTACATCAACTTTAGCCAAATTTCTTGGTAATTTCTTTCTCTAAATTTGCCAAACATTTCTTCTTTGGTTCTTTATGGTTATTTAGTCACCAGACTTTATACAAAAATGACATTTGACATTAAATTTGATATGATTACATGCATTGTTGTTGTTTTTTAATCTCTATTTACTAAAACAGTGGAAACAGTGCTGACAACAAATCATATCTAATCGATCTAATATCGATCTAATCGATCTAATATCGATCTAATCGATCTAATATCGATCTAATCTCCGAAGCTATTTACGTTCACAGGCTGACAGACAGGCTGACATCCTCTTACGAGTTTTATTATTAGAATTTCCTGTATTATCTTAAAAATATGGAAATAAAATAAACTGAAGTTTTCTGGCTCAGCGTTACAGCTGCTAAACAAGCTAACTAAACTCACCAACTGGCCGTTTGAAGTCGGCGGAAGGCTGCGGAGGTTAAATCCGGGTATCTGTGTCCAGCTGTCACAGCAGGAACACCGAGCTAAGGCATTTTTAAAAACATATATAATCATATAATCAAATCAGTGCAGCGCTGTGAAAGCAGAAGCGATCTGACAGCGACTGTGTGGTTGTTGTTGGGAGGAAACTGTGCGACGGCATCCGTGCAGGGACAAACTGTACGGCGGCGCCACACCTGTTGCTGCAGCAACAAGTGAAAACAAGCGAAAACAAGCGATAGTTTAAAAAAGATATAAAAGAAAGAAAGAGAGAAAGATAGAGGCTCTACTCTGACTCTGTTTTCAAAGCTGGTACGTCATCTTCTTCAGATCCAGTTATCTGTTCCACGCCATGGACTGTACTGAGTTGCAGGGCCGTGTCTAGAGTCGGGGCTTGGGGTGGCACTGGTCCCACCTGATGCACAACCAGTGCACTGTTAACCGTCCATCCATCCATCCATCCATTTTCTTCCGCTTATCCGGGGCCGGGTCGCGGGGGCAGCAGCCCAAGCAGAGAAACCCAGACCTCCCTCACCCCAGCCACCTCCTCTAGCTTATCCGGGGGAACACCGAGGCGTTCCCAGGCCAGCCGAGAGATATAATCTCTCCAGCGTGTCCTGGGCCTGCCCCGGGGCCTCCTCCCGGTGGGACATGCCCGGAAAACCTCCGGAGGTATTTAAATTGAATTTTCAGGTATCTGTACTTTACTCGAGTATTTGTTTTTCTGAAAGTTTTTCCTTTTACTACCTAAATTTTTAGACAAACAGCTCTACTTTCTGCTCCTTACATTTTCAAACAGGCTTATTACTGTAAGTTTAAGCCATTTGCGGGGAGTTATTAACAGAGTTGGGTGTCATCACATTACATTTTTCAGTAACAAAGTAATATAACGCGTTACTGTACTAAATTCCGTGATTACATTACAGTTACAGTTATGTTGTTACTTGCGTTACAAAGGTTCTTCAGTTATCTGCACACTGGGTGGTTAGAAATGGAAAAAAAACCCTCAAACTAACATGCTTCTTTCTTCCTGTGCACTTGTGCGACAATCAGCTGATTTTAGTTCATATGCGGGAGGAGGAAAATGGTGGCGCACTCTACAGCGGAGAAACTTAGAGTTTTTAAATCAGATATTGGATCTATACATGATCTATACATGATGTGTTGCTGAAGTTATATTTATATATATATATATATATATATATATATATATATATATATATATATATATATATATATTGTGAAACTTCCTGCAGCACAAATTGAAGTGTACTGATTTTTTGTTATTCAAAGGTTGCATGAAAATGCAGGTGAGTTTGCAGTACTGTGGTGAAGTTTACAGTAATGCAGTATGTAGAATTGGTGCACATGGTCAGTGTTACGTTACATCAAGGGTGGCAGACATCAGTTTTAATTTAAGGTGATGATGATTAGATTCACTCACTGAATTCCACCTTTACACCATCTTTATGTTGCCTAGGGAGGGGAAATCAGCCATGATAGCTCATGTAACATCTGCTTATATCTTTTTGTATTCAGTTGATTAAATCCACAAAGACCAGTAGCACAGCTCATCTGATCACAGCCTGTAAATAAAATCTACTGGAGCTCACAATAGAAATGAATGTGATTTATTTCTGAGTTATTCTTTTCTCCAGGCTACACCGCTGAATCCCACTTTAACCCATGACTGTACTAATTTTCCTGTTTAAATGTGGAGGCAAAGTCACCCATCTAGAATGCAGTCAACAGAAAATAGAGCTACTTTTTTAAAATTCCCTTTGTTTTTCTTTATTTGTATTCTACATAACAGATGTTCAAGCTGAACACATTAAGTAGAATTAGAATTTCAGTTGAAAAAAAGTTTGAATTCCTTTGTATTATTGTTTTGTTATTCTATTAATTTGATATGAGGTTCAGTGAGTTTTGCAGAAAATAGCTGGGAGAAATGTCCTTCAAAAAAATACTTTTTACTTTTTTTTTTTTTTTAACTTTTTGAGTACTATTCAGAGCCTGTACTTTTTCACTTTTACTTGAGTAAAGAAATTGAATCAGTACTTCAACTTTTACCATAGTATTTTTTTTAACATGAGTATCTCTACTTCTACCTAAGTGATGGATGTGTGTACTTTTGCCAAAATTGCTGTTAACCTTACAGCACTCAATGAATGGGACAAGCGGTGTAATGTCACTTAGTGCATTTACTTTCCTAAAGTTGCTACAATTTTAATGTCCATCCATCCATTTTCTTCCGCTTATCCGGGGCCGGGTCGCGGGGGCAGCAGCCTAAGCAGAGAAGCCCAGACCTCCCTCTCCCCGGCCACCTCTTCCAGCTTATCCGGGGGAACACCGAGGCGTTCCCAGGCCAGCCGAGAGATGTAATCTCTCCAGCGTGTCCTGGGTCTGCCCCGGGGCCTCCTCCCGGTGGGACATGCCCGGAACACCTCCCCCAGAAGGCGCCCAGGAGGCATCCTTGTCAGATGCCCGAACCACCTCAACTGGCTCCTTTCGATGTGGAGGAGTAGCAGCTCTACTCTGAGCCCCTCCTGGATGGCTGAGCTCCTCACCCTATCTCTAAGGGAGAGGCCAGCGACCCGTCGGAGAAAGCTCATTTCTGCCGCTTGTATCCGCGATCTCGTTCTTTCGGTCACTACCCAGAGCTCGTGACCATAAGTGAGGGTAGGGACGTAGATCGACCGATAAATCGAGAGCTTCGCTTTTATGCTCAGCTCCCTCTTCACCACGACGGACCGGTACAGCGTCCGCATCACTGCAGCCGCAGCCCCGATCCGTCTATCAATCTCCCGCTCCCCTCTCCCTTC
>VUQS01035533.1:0-10666 GCA_015108495.1 Heterochromis multidens | reverse complement strand
AATATTAAAAACAAAAAAAAAAAAAAAAAAAAAAACCCAAAACAAATCACCCACCTTAGATCCTTTGGATTGTTCTGATGGGGGATAGAGCTCAAAACATTAGGCTGTAAACACATTTTAATGCTGAAAATGTGGATGTTTTGGTGTTTGCTTCATTTTCCAAGCCTGGAGATTGCTGCTTGAGTCAAAATTCAAATCTTAACAAAAGTTGTTGCAAATGGGCAATAGCATCAAAAACCACTAGTACAACTTTTATCAAGCAGAGCAAGAATCTGAGCACCTGAAGCAGGAGGAAAAATTTAAAAATTAGTTCTGTGAAATGGCTGGGTGAAAGAAAAAAAAAGTCAATTTAAATAAGGCTAATTTTCACACACTAAGAGGGAAAAGGATTCTAGTATAAGACCTCTGAAGTAAATCAACAGCTACAGAGTGGAACAAATGTCTGACAGAAAGACCAGCGCTAATGGTTTTAATAATCAGACATCACCCCATTGACACAAACACTCAAACACACATTCACGTAAGACAGAGACATTTCAAGGATGTGCTGTAAGCTGTTTCTCCCTGTGTATTTTTTCCTCTCTTTCACTGAGATGTCATTTACATTATGTCAGCATTAAAATCAGGTCTTAAGGAAAGTGACATTAGTGATGTAAATGAGTTACATGTTTCATTAATCACTCAGCTGAAAGGTGTGAAGAGAGAGACAGAAGCAACAAGAAAGATGAACGAGAGAGACAGTGCTCTCTTGTGTTCCTTTGACCTCCGTTTGATTTTCAAGCTGAGGTGGGGATGATTTACGTGTGCCGTGAAATGGACATACTGAAAAACCTGCAATCAAAATGACAAAGTCAAATTAGTGTTGAGCTTCCAGCACCCAGGGAATAATTGCATTCAATCACAAATTCCATTGTGTTGTCTGTTGAAAAGCACTGGCAGTAATTATGCTCTCAGCATCAGCACACTGAGCCAATTAGTGAGCTGGGAAGTCATTTCAGAATCAACGGCCTTCATTTGCATCTACATCTGCCATCGTCTTGAACTACATTTTTGCGTCATGCTGCTGGGTGTCTTTGATGGAATGGTTAGCATGCTTATTTTTGATTGCTCAGACACTCAGCAAAACTATTTTAATTATGAAACCTTTATGTCATGACAACAGTCACAGTAAAATACTCTCAAAAATTTTTTCTTTTGGATGGACACCATGACTGTGCTCTTCAGTGATGGGCATGTTGTGATTTACTGCCACATTTTAAAGTTCATTCTTGGCTGTAACACACATAAGGAATGCAGGTTTTAAGCATGATCAAATACATGTTCTTCTGGCTTTCATTTTATCTGCTATTGTTTGGTATCTCTGAATTGTCAGGTTTGTAAGCCAGAACGCAGTGAAATAAGACAGGCTTATCGGTTTGTAAAATGCGTTAGTATTATTGTTTGTGTTTGAAATGTATGTGCAATTATTCCTTAATCTGTCAGATTCAGAATTTAGTGACAGATACACAAACAGTCTAAACCTAACCTCTTTGCATCCATCTGGTTGCTTGTGACCTGCTTAGAAATAGAGTGAGGTTTAGGTTCACTTCTACCCCTTTATATGTAATTTTCAGCTCTATGACAGCCAAATGGAAATCTTGCAGAACCAAAATGCATGAAAGGAAGTTAATCTGAAATTTGAAAGTTAAAATTTTCTAGTTGATAAAATTATGCACATTTAGTGTGTTGCTAAGAGGGAATGTAACCACAGCCCTGTCCTAACTAGAACTTTAAGTGGTTCATGGCCACGTGGTTTAAGAGATTAAATAGTGAACATTAACCATTATTGGTCTATCCAGGTACTCATGCTCCCATTCTTAAGTAGTTAATTGCATATTCACACTAAAAAAGCTTTGTCCCATCATCTACTGTTTGTGATAGTGCATCTTTAGAATGCTTTAAGAACCAAAGGCCAAGTTTATTTATTTATGGATTGAGTTATTACTATTATTAATATCATGCAGTATCACCATGTGGTCATATTGACTCTTTGAGATAATAACTACATATCTGAAACTGTAAAGATTCATCCATACACAGTCAGAGGGGGGCTTGAACCTATACTCAAGATAAATATTAAAAACATATAAAATCAAACTTTTACAAAAATAAAGCATTTTATGCTTCATCTTTAAACATTTCAGCTGTTCTTTTGTTGGGTAGGTAGTCAATTTATGACTTTTTTTGATATTTGGTTCATACATGAAGTTTCTACCATCTCAGTTTGGTCATCTGATGTTGCTGCAGTGATGATTGTGCTCATTTTACCTCATTGTTGCCCTACTGCCCAATGACAGCAAGGTTGAACTTTCCTGCTGCAGGTCCACCTCTATTTGTCTCTACTGTGTTCAGTTATTAGCAAAGGAACAAGAAGCATCATACATGAATAAGCTGTTTTCACATGTGCAGGATTATTCTTGTGCTTTTTTTTTTACCCAAACAAATTAGTAGAGGTCCTGTGTGCTATGAGACAAATGATCACATAAAGTGGCTGGAACCTATGTGAGGTAAAAAGTAACTAGTGAACAGTAACCTCCTATTAAGGAGTAGGTAGGGAGTCAAGACAGAAAGAGAAATGGGAAAACTGGAGGGAGGGAAAGAGGAGGAGAAGGAGGAGAATCAGAAGCAAAAAGAACAGACAGAGAGAGAGGGAGAAGGAGGAGAGGAGAGGAGATAGAAATTAAAAAGAAGCGATAGCAGAAGCCTTTCAGTCTTATTTTAATTACAAACATGATGACCCAGCTGTGCTGCTCATCATGCAGTAAGGGGTTGATGGTGACCACAGACACACATGTACATACGTTGGCACAGACCTAAACCTATCTGACTCCCTAATTAGCTCTTTCTCCCACAGGGACGATGTGTGTGTGTGTGTGTGTGTGTGTGTATTCCATCCTGTGCGACCAGGTGAGCAGCGATGAGAGAAGATGCTTTAATTGCTTTCCTCAAACTCTACATCATACTATATGTCAGTTGTCTCAATGATCAGAAGTGAATAACAGTGTATAACTCACACCAGTCCTGCTGCAGACACTTCATTCACAAGTGACTTATACAGTTATTAAGCAAGGAAATGAAGCAGCAAGAACACAGAGGCAACGTGAGAGTGAGAATAACTGAAGGCATAGCACAGCAGAAGGCAATTTTCTTTTTTTTCTTTTGTTATTTCAGCTGAACACATTGTAATGCAGAAATGAATGCATATTTTTTGTTAACTTTTTATGCCTGTACAATGATTTTCTTTGTAGTGTTCCTCATTTTACTTAGGTGAAACTATATACATAGGTGAAATTACATTCTTTATGAAATCGGTCACATTTGTGCATCTTTTGTGCAAATTACAGGTGACCATGTCAGTCTGCTAGCAGCCAAAGTAACCACAAGGAGGTTTCTGGACCAACTGCCAGCAGCCTTCAGCAAACATTTGCCAACCAGTCAAGGAATACGCTTTGAGTGCTTTGAGTGCTCAGGTAGAGTAGAAAAGCGCTATATAAGAATTAGTCCATTTACCATTTACCATTACACATCTTTCATTGGTCGTTGCGTCACTGACCAGTCTCTAGGCCTGTGTGACTGAAGCCTAAAGTACCTTGAGACGTCTGTCAGTTCAATTTAATTGAGCTGGTTAGGACAGCAATGTTTAATTGTCTAGTCAACTGGTCTTGCACACCCCTAGTATGTACTGTATTGTAAGACTCTGCTAATATACTGTACACATACAAAGCAAATATTAATAGCATACTGTGCAGTGGTAGAATCTGCTTCCACACCATAATTACTTCTGCACACAGTTTTTAGTAAACTGTATATTATCAAAATGCAAAATTGACAACAAAACCTCTACTATGACAATGACAATGTCATGACAATGGAATGCATCTCTGTTGTCTCTGAGGGATGTTAGTTCAGAGTTGCAGTTTGAAATGCTGTGATCAGTTTTAAAGTACATAAATTAATGCAAGTCATTCAAATTTGTCCATTATGTTGTTTAATGTTTGTAAAAAATGTTAAGCCACAGAAGACAAAATCAGAGTCTAGCTTTATCCCTATTTAATATATGTGAATGACATCAGCTGCATCTGTAGTGTGTTTCCAGAGAATAATATCCTATACGTTCAGCTTAGTTCCTCTGAAGGATGGTCACTGCCTCCCAAATCATTTCTAAATGGCTCACTCATTAAGCCAACATATTGCTCCCATTCCCAGGCTGGACCATTTCAATTAGCTAATGAGACCTAGAGCGGTGGGAGGGAGTACTCACAGCACACTTCTGATCTTCAAGGTTAGTGCTGGACGGAGGGAGAGGGAGTACTTGCTCTAATCTACAGTGAAGGGGTAATTACATTCAGTTGCCACTACAGTGGATAAATTAGCTGCTGAACTGATGTGCTGGGAGAAGGGACATCTGGGAAGGATGGAAGCTGATGCCATGTGAAGAGGTTTAACACCTTAGTGAGGGTCTGTTTCAATATTATTCTAAGAAAATTATTGAAAGCCATTTGAAGATGCTTCTTGAGATGCTTCTTGGGAAATTGTTAAATGTTCTGCAGCTACAAGGCTGCTTAACTATGTGGTCTGCAAACTGTTAGCTGTGACAGCCCTCTACCTTGGCCAAGCCTGCTGTGTTTTCCCCAGTTTGTCCCTTTGTTTTGTCTTGCAGGTTCCTGGTAGGTGGGGTTACTGCAACAGGGAGCACCTCATTGAGTATTATGGTTTTCTACTTTATTTGGTTAATAAATTGGTCAATTTTGGTTCAAACTGTGCCTCTCTCATTTTTTGTAATGGACAAGATGAGCCAGACTATGACAAGTTTAGGGGCTAGTCTTGTCCTTTACAATTGGTAAGTAATTGAATTGTTTTGTAAATGGGCTTACTGAATTGTTTGACTTGATGCTAGAATGTTTGCTATGAAGTGGCATTGTTTTATAAGTGGTTTGTTTGGTTGTTAGTGAAGAGACACAATAATTTGATTTGTTAAGTTGGTATTAGTTTGAGTCCTATGTTTTGTCATAGTGCCAGTGGTTTTCAGGTAAGTGTCAATAGATGCTTAATTGTTTGAGTCCATAATCCCCTGGTAGGTATAGTGGCATTACCCCTTTGGGTTTGTCCACCGTGTTGATAGTGCCAGTTCTTCTGTTCAGTCAGGTAGGTCTGATGTCAGGGACTGTAGCAGCTTGCACAACTGCTCCTTGCTGTCAAGGCTACAGCTAGATCTAGTGGAGTTCTACATCTAATTTGTCCTCAGTTCATTGAACAAGTGAGAATATTCAGGGTGAAGTTTTGCCTTATGGCTTATAATTATTTTCACCTTTTGTGTCAGATGGCTTGATTTCCCTGGTAGGAGGTGAGATGAAAGTGCCAGTTAAAATACTGCATGACAGCAGCTTTTTACTCTTTCATTCAAGCTTCAGTTTTGACATTTTCAGAGGAGAGTGACACAAGATCCTCTGTCCCTGTTTTAGGGATGGTCATGAAAATTTTGCATATTTCACTTCACAAGGTTATATTGTGTTGTGACCTTTCAGGGTCAACTAACAATAGCTTTGCCAGTTAAGGGCATTATGTCTTTGGGTTATTGGTACTCCAGGGGCATATGTGGGCTGATGTCCCACCAGTGTTGGTTCCCCTGGTGAGGAAACAGCCTGATGAGAATGAAATGCATTTTCCTGAAGTCTTGACCGCATGTGCAATGATACATTCAATGTCCAGGTACCTGGGAAGTGTGAGGCAGCAGAGCTCTGTGCATTTTCTCTATCTGATATACCCCTCTCAGTTCCAAAGGAAGACCTGAGGGTTAAATAACAGGCCGATCCTTCTCTAAAGAGTTTATTTGAGCAGGTGCTTCCTAGAGAGGAGGGAAACGTTTGTGTATGAAGTAACCCCTAGCACTATGACCTGCTGGTAAGAAAATGGGTGCATCATGCTAAAGGTTATATTGTGGACCCCATTGTTTAAGTTGTGCTACCTGAAAAGTTTTGGGAACTTGTGTTAAAACTGGCTCATGATGACTGTGGAAACTGGCATGTTAAAAACACTTATGATCAGGTTCTGTGTCATCTGACCCCAGTTGAAATAGGACATTGCTCTTTATGTTAAGACATGTCACACATGCCAGCTCACTGGTAAGTCTAACCAGAGTATCAAACCTGCTCCTCTCTTTCCCATCCCAGCTTTTAGTCAGCATTTTAAACATCTGATAATTGATTCTGTAGGCCTACTGCCTCGTTCTAGGTCTGGAGCCACTTATCTCCTCACAGTTTTGCGTCTATGTGTTATCCAGCTGCATACCCATTGCACAAAGTAACTTTTAGGTCTGTTGCTCATGTGTTTATTCAGTTTGTTTCCATTTTTTGATATTCCAAAAGGCATTCAAACTGTTCAGGGTTCAAACTTTTCCTCTCATCTGTTCTCCCAAATTCTTAAACAACTTCATGTCAAGCACAACAGGGTTTCAGCCTATCATGCTCAAAGTCAGGAGACTGGAGCATTTCACTGTTGTGTGCTTTGCCGTGGTTTGGAGGTTACAGGTTCTGTTGGGACATCTGTCAGAATCAAAGCAGGGAGACTTATCTGAATTAATTAAACCCTTTCCATGTTTATTTAGTGATAGCCCCACTCAGACTGAGCTGAACCATCAGCATTTTGAATCACTTTTTTGTGATTTTATTTTCTTACTGGTTGCACTATATGCCTGTATGAAAACATTTATGAATATCTAATATAAGTGATTATAAATATAACACAGCTTAGCTCAGTTGCTCAGTTAGCCATTTGCTGCTTCCCCACTGAGAGGACAATGACGCGTTTCCTTCCTGTACTTTGTTTTGTGTTTATCTCACTTTCATTTACTGGTCCATTGACCTGCCATAGCAAGCCTAAAAAAAAAATTCACATCTCAGCATGGGGGAGAGTCAGTCCATTTGAAAAATTGAATTGAAAAAGGAATTGAAAAAGGAAAGTGTATACAGTATAAAGTGAGCCATGGAGAAGCAGGTGACCATTAAGCTGTAATAGACTCCTGCAGCTTTGAGAAAGGGGATGCATTTCTTTTAGGAGGACTGGCAGTTTTCATTTATTTATTAAACTTTTCAGTGGCAAATTTCAGTTTTACATGGGTTGAATTGTACATTAGTTGAATTTCACAGAAGCAGAAAGGACTTGAGCTGTTCACCTGTCTGACCTTACAGTCTTGTTATGAGCAGAGAATGTCTAAATGGGGGAACTTTCTGGTTTCACAGAGGGTGTTCAACAGAATAGCCCAGAATAAACAGATCCCTATGGGGGGGGGGGTTAATAATGATGTCTAGAAAATTTATATAGTTCATTTTTGTATGTTTTTCAGTATTAAATATAATTGTAAAATCAATTATAGTATAGTATATAGTATGTAGTTATGGTATAATTATATTGTAATTATAAGCATCAATCTCTAAGACTGACAGATGAAGCGAGTGCGGAAGTACAAAATTCTGCAGCTCCTCTAATGACATTTTTTTTTTTTAAAGTTTACAGCCTGGTACAGAGAAAAGGGAACCAGACAACAGACATTTCTGAACCTTTCTTGACTATATAACTATCTAACCCACTATGGGGCCAAGGCACTGAATTTCTTCCACTTACAAAGTGACCCTGCAGCCAACCCCATGTTTTCTCACTATAGCGGAGTGAGTGAAAATAGCATTTTCCTTCAGGGATCAATAAAGAGTCACATTATTACTGTGATAGAACATCATGTTTATGTAAGCCTCCTCCTGCTCTTGTGCCATAAAAATTGGATGTGACCTTTGAAAAGGTGAATCAACACAGGTTTAGTAGGTTAGTGCGCCACAGCACCCGTGGGTGACATACTGTATGTGGTGTTCCTTGTGTTTTCTGCCTTTGCGTAACACAAAGCTAAATTCAGGTAAGCACACATGCTAACCAGATCCTGGCTGTCTTATGGTATTATCATTTTACACAAAAAACATTTTGTGTAAAATGTCATTTAGAAATGATTGCCCACATAATTACACATTTGGTCTGCAGATTTACTTGGTCTCACATCACACGTCAAATTAAGGCACATTCTGTATGCATGCATATTCATATATCTGCTTTCCAACATGCAATGACACAAACATCCTACCTTCGGTGTCTGCTGGTGCCATCTCTTATCAAGATTTATAAAGACTGTCTGGTATTCTTAACACTGAAAGTTAAACTGACACAGTTAACACAGTGATTCACATTACATTGTTTCTTAAATTGAAATTATTTTTTTTCTTACTGAAAGTTGATTTAATTTCCTTTTTTTCTGTTTCAATTTTATTTAAAAATCCTTTAAAAGCAACCAGGGACATTGATTTATGTCCCTACCTTCACCTATGGCTACAAGGTCTGGGTAGTGACCAAAAGAATGAAATCGCAGTTACAAGTGGTGGAATTGAGAAAGTGGAATGGGCTCAGAGTAGAGCTGCTACTCCTCCACATCAAAAGAAGCCAGTTGAGGTGATTTGGGCATCTTACCAGGATGGCCTTTTAAGTGAGGTGGTCCAGCGATGTCCTAGAGGGAGGAGAACCCGAGGCAGACCCAAGACATGCTGGAAAGATTATGTCTCTCAGCTGGCTTGGGAATGCCTTGGTGTCCTCCCGAATGAGCTAGAGGAGGTGGCTGGGGTGAGGAAGGTCTGGGCTTCTCTACTTAGATTGCTGCCCCCACACCCTGAACCCAGATAAGTGGCAGAAAAAGAAAGGATGGATGTATTCAAAGCACCCAATATTAGTTTCATCAAGCTCTGAAGACTAGTGGGACGGAAGCTGGGGCTGCCCAGCATAGCACGCAGTTCCCTCTGAAGAGAGGGGCTGCAGCAGGTCCGGCTGAGGACCCTCTGGATTGCGAAGACCCTCTGGATTGATTGGATGCTCAGTCATCTCCTCAGATGACTGAGGCTGAGACTGTAGACTAGCTGCCCTCACCCTAGAAACAGGGACAGGTGCAGGGACAGGCTGGGCTCTGGCCGCCCCCAACCTGGGAGCAGGAGTGGGTGCAGGGTGCACAGTCTCAGGGGAGGACCTGGGTGGAGCAACAGTCTCTGGGGAGGCAGTTAACACACAGAAAATTATTTCTGGGGGGGGGGCAGCTCAGGAGCACAATAAAAAGTCTCTTTGAATTACAACTAGCAGTTACTGGGCATGAATTACAGTTAGAAGTCTCTGTATTGACTGGCTCAGTAACAGAAAAGACAAAACCATTAATAACTAACCCAGAGATAGACTGTTCCAATGCTAAATTGTCCGGCTCTGACACACTATGCACAGTTGCTATTTTTACAGACTGGCTGCACTCACACTCAGTTACTGTTTCTTCTGGCATAGGATAACAAAAGTCAGTCTCTGAGCAGGCGGACTGAGGAATATCAAAAACATTTTCTGACCCAGCAACACAAAACACAGCTCTGGAATCTACTGGCTCAGAACCACAACTGAATAACTGCACTCCAGTCTTTAAATTACTGTGCTCAGAAACAGCAGGGACCAACTTGAAACTGGCTGGCTCATGAATAGGAGATGCAGAACAGAAATAGTCCAGCTCAAAAACACAGAAGTCAAATTCGTAGACCAGCTCAGAAGCACAAAACACAGTTCTGTAATTTGCAGACTCAGACTCAATTGTTCAGGCCAAAACTTCTCATCCACAGAAGAAGCTGGTACATTATTAGGCATTTATTTTTCACTAAAATCCATTTTGAGTTCAACCCCATCACAGACAATTTGAACCCAGCATGATCATGATTTGAAAAGATATTTGAAAAGTAAATTCTTGTAGAAACTTAATGATGAGATGTCCCTGGTTGAAGATTATTACTTATTAAACATACAATTTCTATTCAAAAATACTCACCATTTCACTGCCACAGCAGGTCATGAGAAATTCATCTAACCTCTGTCTCTCTCTCTCTGTCTCTGTATCCCTCTCTTGGTCTCCCAGTGTCTCTCTGCCTCTGTGTGTCAGTGTTTGTTTACCTTCTGTCCGTGTCCATGTTCCCAGTGTCAAGTTCGCGTGTGTTAGTATGTCTGTGTTTAGCCACTTCCTGTTTTACTTTGACTGTCCTCCGTGCCTCATGTATGGTGTTCTAGTTTGCTTCCTCTGTCCTGTTATTCTGAGTTGTTTCACCTGTGTTCCCTAGTGTTCTCTATCTCCCTGATTCCCTTGTGTGTATTTAAGCCCTGAGTTTTCCTGTGTTCTTTGTTCCGTCGTCGTCATTCCTCCCCAGACTGTGTGTGTTCTTGTTTCCTGGTGCTACCTTGTCTCCTAGTGTTCCCTAGCTTTTCCCAGTGTTTATCTGTATTCCTTAGTTCCTCGTTTTGCCTGCCCCGTCAGGCGTTTATGTTTGTATTTTTGGTTTCTGTGTTTTCAGCTAATAAAAGCTGTTTTGAGTTTCCCCTGTCGTCTCCGGAGTCCTGCGTTTGGGTCCTCACCCCGCACACACAGCCACCCTGACAGTGCTTGCTCATAGATCATCTTGCTCATCTGATTGTTGGGTTTTTTCTGTATTATTGTAGGGTCTTTACCTTACAATATAAAGCGCCTTGAGGTGACTGTTGTTGTGATTTGACGCTATATAAATAAAATTGAATTGAATTGAAT
>VUQS01035529.1:11748-22234 GCA_015108495.1 Heterochromis multidens | reverse complement strand
GTTGGAGAAGCCTGCAGTCAGCTGAGACTGAAGAAGTTACCAGAGGTGACGAAACGTTTCTCCCACTAAAAAACGCTACGTCCAGATGAACGGATTCAGCTTTTTGGGAGTGTTAAAAATAATGAAACGTGTCCACTGCAGCCACTGTTTGTGCTTTTCATGCTGTATTTTTAAAATCTTTGATTTTTTTTTGCCTTTCTCCCATTCCTGTTGAACTCTATAATGGGAGAAGCGTGTCGCTCCCTTTCTTTTCTGGTCAGCCAATCAGCATTAAACATACACACAGTTGAGCTACATGCTGGTGGGTTTTTGGAGGACTGCACATTTACGCAGGTTGAAAACTCTCTGTAGGCAAATACCTATGCAAACAGACATGAACGCAGCAGCATAAAGCAAGCTTTACGTGCAGTTTCAAAATACTAAGACAACAGCATGCCAACACATCATTAACAAATGACCGGTGCCACCCCAGACCAGATGACTAGAAAGTTTCCAAACATTCGAAAAATGGGATATTGGATACTTGGATATTTAATAAAAGAGCAGAGAAATGACATGAAAACAAAGCAAAAAACTAGTTATAGGTAACAACTGATACATGGGTCATTGTTCTGTACATCAAAGCTAAGTATGTCAAAGAAGTCTCAGTGTGAAATTGTCGTTCGATTCTTCTAACTGGCTTATGACTCGTCCACAGATTACCCTTTGGTGTCTTTTCTTGTCGGCTTTCTTGAGAACCATTTATGTGGTAGAAAAAGAGAATAATCTCTTTGGTAGAATGTGAATTAAATCAAGTGTTATGCAGCTGTAATTAGGTTATTTTTTTATCTTCAAATTCTGTAATGAATGTGGTTCTATTTTCTCGGTGTGAAATAGGCTGCACTAAACTCCTAACTGGCTTATAAATGCTCTCTGCTGTGTCAAAGGCAAATCCTGTGTTCTGCCCCCAAAATGAATGAAAAAGATTCAACCTCTTAAATTAATGTCGTTTTCTGTCCTGTCTGCTGCTGCCGCCTCTAAATGATTTGTTATCCCCACACTGCTGTTTGAAATCTGTTGCAGGGTTTCTGTCACTTGAAGGGAACAACATTGAGCTATTTAATGGGCTTCATAAGTTTATCTACTTTACAAGTTTCCTTATTGGATAGATTATTTTATCATTTCTATGGCAAAAGTAGGTGTGCAATACAAAATTTACAGTGGCCTAAAATTTACACAGACGTCTTCAGCTTAGAAAGATGTTCTGACTCAAAATCTACTTTTAAAGAAGCCTCATAAACATCAGTTTGTCTTCTGTTTAGTGCCTAATAAAGATATTGCACTGAAGGTCCCATCTCTTTGGCAAAGCTGTGTGAGAGGTCCAGGGTTTGAATCTCAGACGAGCCTGCATGACAAGACATGGAGACGATTCAAGTCTTTAACTAAGAAAATAGGAATTTATTTCCTAAAACCACAAGTAACTTAATAGAATCTGTATTTATAAGCAAGTCAGTACTGTAAATTATGTGCATATGCGTGGTGGTGTATGTAGAGAATAAAAGAAACCAATGAGCAAAACTTGGAAGATGGAAGACATTGAAGAATAAGGGCGCTTTTAAAGCTGAGCAGACTGGGCCCAAGTGTAGCTTACGCAGCTAATCACCCTCTGATCAGGAACTGCATGACAAAGCACAACAAATGGAAAGAGAGACACATAGTGGTCAGATGGCGTAGGCATCATTACACACAAGTCTGCCGAGAAGGTTGTGGTTTGGTTTGGTGATTCCACTTACTTCTCTAGGCAGCTGGAATCTCACAAGATACCTAACATCGTGATCATAAAGAGTGCATCACGCTATACTTGAAGCTATGTGCTCATATGTGAACCACGGCTGGTCCTATATGCCACTACTGGGCAATAAGATTGTAGCTACCGGCATGTTTTATGTGACAGTAAATTTATGCCAAGTATTTTATTAATGTACTGCTTGCGAGTGTTTTCTGTATGCCAATATCTATCACAAAAATGCCAAGAAACTTCTTGCTGTTTGTTCTAAGGTTCACTGATCTGATTGGTGTAACTTAGTCTGTGGTAGACGGTGATAAACAGATGGTTCATCCAAGTATTTTTTTGTAAGTAACTGTTCTTTACCAAACATTTTCCAAGGACAAATCCCAAGTTGGTACCATGTAACAAACCATTTGGCCCATCAGATTATAATCCTAGGCTTTGTCACAACCAGGTCTCCCAACAGGGTTATTTCGGCCCCAATTGTGGCTTCATTTGGAGCTTCCAACTACATTTCTAACCAGCTGGATTCTCGCAAGATCAACATCACAATTACGAGAGACTCTCTCTTTCCAGACTTCAAGTTATGTGCTTGTAGGCAAACTGAAGTTGGTTCAGGCCATTCTTACGAGCAACTACTGGCCTGAAGCAGTGTTGGGGTCATTACTCAAAACAGCAATGTATTACACATTACTTTTTACTTTTCTTAAAAGTAACGCAATGGTTGCAGGGCTGGGATCAGCATGCACTCAGCTTTAGCATCGCTCTGGGTTCTTAGCTAGCTTTGCGTTAGCATGCTGTCTGTGCAGATGCTTGCAAAGAGCCAAAGTTGTGTTAGGAGCATAATGCGTTTGTTTCTGTTCTGGATGCAGTTTGTATTTCATCATCTCGCTCTTGTCCTTTTGTGTAATAAAAATAAAAGTAATGTCCATGTCTCCACTCCTCAAAAACTGTAGACCATTCCACCATTTTCCACCTCCCAGCACACAAATAACTGTAGTGTGACTACTGAATATAGTACAGTAATGAGTTACATTACTGCGTTACTGAAAAATGTGATGTGATGTGATAGATGCCAAGTACGTGAAGAATTAGACGTGAAGAATTAGACCAACACATTTGATATGACAAAAGCCAAACTGCCATAATCTAGCAGACTGAGGACCCAATTGCAGACTCCAAAGGCAGGCAGAAATAAACACAATGTGAACCTTTTATTGCAGGTTGTTGAAAAAGTCCAAAGAATTCAAAGTCCATTTGGGAAGGCAAACTACAATGACAGACAGCAAGCACACAGGGAAACAAACAGGAACATATGCAGATGCCATGACAAGGGACAAAGGGAAAACTGAAGCTATATATACATGTGCAAGCTGACACACTGAGGGGTAATCAGGGGAATAGGGAACAGGTGGGGAACAAGGAACAGTCTCACCTGCTGAGTACAGCAGGTGAGACTAATCAGGGGTAATGAGACAAAGGAAGTAAAAGTAAGGATAAGTACAAGAGATAAAGGACTACCAAACTAATACAGGAAGTAACTAAACACAGAGAGAAAGCTAGGAAAAATAACATAAGCAATTATACTAAAAGAAACCCTAACCAGAATACAAATGGAAATTAACTAAAACTAAAAACTAAAGGTAAAGACTAAAGATATAAAGAAGGAATATAAAAATCAAAAGTAACAATAACCAACAAGGAACCAAATAGAACATCAAATAACAAGCCTGGACCACAACACAAACCTTTAGTGTAAGTCTTAGATATGACATAAGCCTGTATTTGTTAGCAGAATTATATTTTGTGCTCATTTCCTGAGATTTAAGTCAGGCACCTACAGCCACCTCCATGATTTTTATTAAGCAAGAGAGGTTATGTAATTGTCCAGTCTTTTAAAATTCTGCTGTTAGATAAATACATAGGTAAAAAACAATAACCATGTAAAGCATTTAAAGTTGTCAGAAAGTCTCGAAAGCGTTATATAAATGCCAGTTAACTGGCTGAAAGTGAGACCCGCACTTGGTGGGCTGAAACTTAAACCCACATTCATATTTTTTGGCATTTACATTGAAAAATGAATTATGCAGAATTTTCATTTAGTAACTCATGTTTATAGTGCTCTATTGGATAAACTGGTATCTGTCAATATAGTAAACACATGATGATTCTCAGGCAAGTTTCATAAAGAAAATCTTTTTATATGATTTGTAAGCCAGTTTGAGGATGTTTAATCATAAAAGCCATTTGAGATATCTATATGCCCAGAAAGTGTAACTCGCACTGGATCTAAACATGTGAATCAGACAACATTCATGACAGAAATTGTGGTAATTGGGCTCTAAGGGTTTTAAGGAGATGTAACCCACCCAAATGGTAAGAAAGTGTTCCAAGTTTTTTTTTGTACCCACTCAGTTAAAGAAAAACTAGGGCAGTTGGACAGAAAACAGCCTAATCTGGCAACAGGCGCCTGTATTGTTTCAGCCACAGTGACACAGAGACAACAGAAAGCTGGCCTCTTCTCCAGGAAACTCAGTTACATCTTTGAAGGTTTGACAATCATACAACAATCAAAAAGCTCTATTCCCCTGTTCGA
Organism: Heterochromis multidens; assembly: GCA_015108495.1. NCBI lineage: Eukaryota > Metazoa > Chordata > Actinopteri > Cichliformes > Cichlidae > Heterochromis > Heterochromis multidens. The sequence goes on along the minus strand of VUQS01035529.1, from coordinate 17,870 downwards.
ACCAAAACACAAAACCAATGTTTTCATATTAAATCCACTCTGCAGGGTTTTGTCGAAATGCTCTGCTATCGACAATGTTAAAAATCTGTACCTTTTAATCTTTGTTGTCAGAGCAAAACCCTTCAACAAACGTCTCACACCGACTTCCATTTCCTCAGTGTGAAATGGGCTCTCCAGCCGTCTTAACTGGCTTACAGCCGTCCCCTTCTGTTTCAAACATAAATCCTATTTTCAGCTCTCATCAGTCAAGAACAGACGCGAGAATGTCTCTGTTTCAATAACTCATTTAGCTACACACACACACACACACGTGCGCGCACAGACACACACACTCGCACTGCCTGTTGCTACAGCTGCATTTGGAGACAAATCCTTTTTTCTGCTTTGCCCTCTCAGACAAAAACCACTCGTCTCATTTCTTAACGCTGCCTGTTGCACAAGATAAAACCTCCTTCATCCTCTTTTCCTCCATCTTTCTTTTTACTTTATTTTAAATTCTGCTCAGTCTTACTAGAGGAGAAAAGTCACTGGAAACAGGTGAACAGAGCAACAGGGACACCACTTCTTTTCCAGCAAGCAACCTGAAAGTCTTGAGTAATTCTTACTGTGTACCTAAACCAGGACAAGTATGCAATTACAGGAAATGCCTTTAAATACAAACCTATTCTGTTGTATATGAACTGTTACAATGGTGGATGCTCATATTAAACAAGGTTAAAGTGCTACAGAGCTTTAAATAATCTATGTGCAAGTAATGTCTGTGAGCAGCTCAGAGCACTTGATCCCACCCACCAAGGGTTCAAGTCTTCCATTTATGAGGGGCAGCCAATCAGAAGAAAGCTAGCTTCGGGGCTAAAACAGCTTGGGTCAGATGATCCCAAATCATCTATCAACAAATCGATAAATTTGGAACACATTTATATCAGTATGACGGGCGAGCGAAACTCTCGCCGGATCAAAAACATAAGCAGACAGATACTGATGATGTGTCCACATAGAACAGAGGCCTAGTCAAACTGTCTTTTACAAAGTGAGAAATATATATCAGATTTTCGCAAGGAGGTAATGCATCTGTCTTTTCGCTCTCTTTTTTTTTTTTTTTTCCAAGACGACTAAGGCCTCGATTATACTTCCTGCATCTGCAAGTCCATTAGGGTCTGCCTGGGTCTGAGTGACGTAACTGTCAGATCAGATGATCAGATGATGAGCACGGGGGTCTGTGCGGACGTCGGGACTTGTCGATGGAGAATTTACATTATGAAGCACCAACTGCACATGCTCCCCAGACAGTGGACTTGAGAGAAGTATAACAGGGATCTACTCGGCCGTGGTGTCTCCAGCTGTCTGTGTCCATGACTGAAACAGAGCATAATAAAGGCTCAATCTAATTACTAATGTCCTCTTTACACTGGCTCCCTATAAAATTTAGGGTTCAATTTAAGATTTGGGTGATCATTTTTAGGGCTCTTTAAGGTCAGACAACTCAATGCATTAGTGAACTTCTACATCTATATGTAACAACTAGGTCTCTGAGGTCAACTGATCAATGCTTGTTGGTGGTACCTCGGTCCACATAGAGGACAAAAGGAGACTGTGCTTTTGAGTTTGTGGAACTAAGTCTGTGGACAATGTTGATGCCTTTAAATATAAACTTAAAACCCACCTGTGCAGGCCTGCATTTATTTTAGTTTTATTTTGGCTTTATTTATTTATACCATTTTAATTGTTCTATCTCATTTTGCATTGTAAAGCACATTTTTACTTTTGTCCTTGAAAAACGCTATATAAATAAAGTTTGCTTACTTACTTACTTAACCTACAGAGAGCCACATATCTCCACGTACACAGACTAGTATTACCAGATTTAAATTAAGTAAAAATAAACAAACAAACAAAAAAACAAAACACCTTTAAGCCTGTTTAGAGCTGTTACAGCCATCACTTCTCTGTCCCTGATACTAACATCATAAGCTTGGATGATGCAACTACTTGAGTGTGAAGTCAAAAAGCTCAGTAGGATAAAAAAAAAATGAGCTTGAAAGCACAAGCTCACCATCAAGATGTGCTTTTTCTTTTCTTTTTGTTGAGAATGTTTTATTTCATTTTATTCTAATCAATAAAAAGATACTCAAAAACAATTATTTAACACAAATTTTCTCTTGCTAGAAAGTCTGAAAAGGACGTCTAGTACCTTGAACCAACGTTGGGGTCACGTCTCTGACATTAGTCCAGCTTTCATTTTGGAATTATTTTTTTTCTAGATGACGCCAAAAAATGCCAACAAACTGTTATTCAAAGTCAAAATGTTTGCCAGAATATTTTGTGTCTGCCACACAAACTGTATGTTGTAGTGACTCTTTAACCAAAAAAAAGGCAAGCATTTTTAATGCCTACACCTAAACTCTCTCATGATAATTACTAAAATATTTAAAATAATAAAAAATGAAAATCTGTCCTATGTGGGACTCAAACTGTGATCTTTGGTGGGAGCACTGTGTCACAGAGAGCCCTCCAGTCTCCAAATGTGGATTTTTTCCCCTTTTAAAAATGGAAAATATTCATTTGGTGTATGAAATTGATCTAATGACAAATAGTGTTCAGGTAAATAAAAATAAGGAGGTGAAAATCATGTCCAGAAACATGAATCAGCATATTAAAGGTTATGACTTTCATGAACTGCAGTGGATGGAGTAAGCGGCTGCACTAAGGCCCATTATAAGTATTATTTTAAACTGTGAATGATACAAAGCTACCCTAGTAGAGTCCAGCAATCAAAGTATGGAGCTGGAAATAAGCAGACTGGGTTCCCTTTAAGGAAACATGAACAAGGACCCACATTTGTTTTTGATAAAATGAGGATATGCTGCTGATTAGTGCATTCACGCAAATCATAAATGTAATGCTTCATTTGTTCATAAAAACATAATCCTACCAGTGAGAATAATTGTTAGCACTGTATAGTAGATTTTAGTATTTTATTCTATAGACATAATTTCTAGGAGATTCCTACAGAAACGTTTCCAGGGGGACACAAAAAACTGATGAGTTAAATAAATGTGAGCAATTTTGGAAAATTAGCTAAAATGATGGTAAACTCAGGTGGGTTTGTCATTGTTTTGTGTCCCCTAGAAACATTTCTATTAAGGCCTGAATTACTTGCAGCATTTTTTCCATATTTGCTTGAGTGTATTTCCAGCACAAGTGTTGTCCAACTGATAAATGTGATGGGGTGCATTGAGCTATATTTGGCAGGGTCTTACAAAAGGCGAGCCATTTAATTAGGCTGTTACAAACAATCCATAAAGCAAACGACAAAGTCCAAAAGGGAAATGCAGACTATATCCCCAGGCACATGAGGAGAGGAAACACATGGGGCAGGTACATAGACAATGAGACAACGACTGAGGGGAAGACTATTTATACACGTGAGGGTAATCAGGGGAACTGGACACAGGAAGGTAATGAGAAAAACCAATAAGGATAGTGACACAAGGGAAGTAAAACTAAAACAAGACACAGGTAATAAATGACTATCAAAATAAAACAGGAAGTAACTAATAAATACAGAGGTTAGGCACATATATATACACACAGCAACTTTGCACAAAGAGAAACACTAAGGAAACTTGTACAAGAAACTCATGAAAACTAAAAGCAAATAAAATAACTGAGAGAAAAGCTTGAAATAATCACAAAATCCCAAATAATAATATACTCTAATAATTGAACAAAAGGACAAAACCCTGGGACGATGACACCTTTATTCACAACTAATATGCAGATCTTGCCACTGGTTTGGCTTTTGAGATAAAATCCAAACATTATTGGTATCTGAAAGGAACTTCCCAATAGAATACATATAAAACAGTTTCCTTCATTAAAAAAAAAAACAACTTTTGCCAAAAACAGCTGTTGGAAAATGGGCATCATCTCATAATCAGGGTCGTGTTACATTATGGCCAATACAGCCACACATTTCCCATTAAGGCCTTAATGGGAAATGTGTGGCTGCACAGTTGCAGTCTACTGCTGACATTTAAAGAAAATGTGTTTTACTGCTCATATAATCGGAGCACACTTTGAGATCCATGAGAGACATCTGTAAATCTTCACGCTTTTCATCATCTTATTGGAAAATTAGGCTTTGTACTTACGCCAGGAAACTTGTCAGATGTCATCCTGAATCGACAGTATGTTACACTGCTGCACATCTGGGCTGGAAGAACATGTGAAGGAGAAAATAAAGAGTTTTAATACCAGAGTGAGACAGAATTTACACGACCTTTTGTGCTCTCCATATCTCTTTCATTCAGTGTGTGTGTGTGCGCCTCTCGAGGCTGACGACGGGGTGTGAAATGGAGTCGCGCTGTAAGTGGATGTAATTGAACCAGGATAATTAACCATTGAGGCTCCTCTGCAGCCCTCAGTACTGCAGAGATGGAGGGATGATGTGGAGAAGAAGGAGGGGGGAATGGAATATGAGGGAAGGAGATGAGGGGGAAGAAGGGGAGAGTTAAAGGTGATTTTGGGGAAAACTGGAAAGCACAGAGAGAAGAGAGGGAAGGAATAAAGGCAGGAAGGAAAGAAGGAGAGCAGCATTAAAAATAGACAAGGTGAAAAGGGGACGACAAGGATAAAAAATGAATAAAAACAAAAGAAAACGATGGAAGACAGAGAGAGAAGAGGGGAAAAGCAGAGAAAAAATGTGAAGACCAGAAAATAAAACAAGTAAGAATAAAGAAAGACAAAGAGTAGAAACTAAAAAGTGAAAAAAACAAGAGGAGGAAGCAACAACAGAGAAGTGAAGAAGAAAAACGTGTGAAGAAGAGAAGGAGGGATGGAGGGAAACAGGAAACTGAAAGGAAAAGAAAAAGTATTCATGGAATTACATCAAAATTAAGACGACATAAAGATGGATGAATGTAAAAAAGATATACACAAAAAGAGAAAAAGACAGAGAAAATAGAGGACAAAACTTTAGCAGAAAGAAAGAAAAAGTACAAACAAAGGAACTAACTAAAGAAAGATAAAAAGAAAAAATAAAGTTGAAAGCAGGAAAAGGAAAATGTTTCAAAGAATGAAAAAGAAAAAAGAAAGAAAGAGAAAGAAAGCAGAGGTTGAGTTTTTTTTAAATATACATTTACAATAGTTTGCATATTAAATTACAAAAACACAACCACCAAAATAAATACATTAAATCAGCAGATCTGCAAAATAAAAGAAAATATTCCTACATAATCCCACAACTTTGAAAAGCATCAAAATCCTTAATTTTAATGTAGTTTGTATATTCTAATAACAGCTGTGCTCAAACTCTTAAAAACTATACTCTGCCCATTTCTCTGTCCTAGCAAAGAAAAAGCAAAGTAAAGGTTAAAGAGAGAAGGTTCGAAGGAAAGGAGGAAAAAGAGGAAGACAATGTTAAAAAAATAAATACAAGGTAAAAGCGAAGGCTGAATGCAAAAAAAAGATAAAGATAGAAAGAAACATAAAAGACTGTGAGAAATTGTAAATTTGAAGAAAGAAATAAAAACATGAGGAAAGACGGAAATGTTAAAATATTGAGAGAACAAAAACAGATTTCAAGGAAAGAAATGTTTAGAGAAAATTTAATTATTAAGAGAAAGATTTCTGAAAAATAAAAGTGGAAGAAAAGAGAGAAGAGCGAGAAAAGGAAGGAAACAAGGAAGATGGGAAAGAGAGACAAAGATAAGAAGCCTGGAAAAAAGGATGAGAGACAGCAAACAAATGAACAGGGACGGACTGAGAAAAAAGAATCGTAGCAGATATCAGGGAAAAGAAGGAATCAATTGGAGGAAGAGGGACTAGAAAACAAGAAACCACAAAGCACTGAAAGAAAGAAAAGAGAGAAAAGTAAGAAAACAAGGAAGGACAGAACAGAAAGACCCATGAGATAAGACAGGAAAGAAACTGGGAGGATGGGAGGAAGGCGATACAAATGAATCAAAAATGCTTGAAAAAGTGAAGGAAGGAAAGAGGAAAGAAAGAAAGTAAGAAAGAAAGAAAGAACAAACAGCAGCGATGCAGGTTTGTTTTTTCCCAGCAGATAGAATCTCTGCTTTCAGCTTTCTCTCGGTTTTCCCACATCAGATCCGTCCTGT
>VUQS01035529.1:0-11337 GCA_015108495.1 Heterochromis multidens | reverse complement strand
TTTTTCTCCCTTTTTCTTCCCCTTTTTTTTTCTTTTTTTTTTTTTTTTCTTTCTTTTTTTTTTTTTTACCTTTTCCAGGCCTTAAATGTTGAGTCTGACTGCTGATAAATTTATGTGACACAATCACAGATACATCTGAGAGTCAGCTCGGCCTAATGAGTCTTTCACTCATTTAGCAGGAAACAGTTCATCCATCACTGCCACAGAAGAGATCCAATCACAATATAGGAAGTTTTTGGAGAGCATTAACATAAAGTTTCCTCAACTAAGGGTTATTTTCATTGTCAGATAATCTATTTTTTTCTACTTATTATTTAATCTTTTGGTCAAAAATGTCATAAAATTGTCATAAATGCCCGTTTAGTTTCCCACGTTTTTAAAGCTGCATGATTTTCCCAACCAAGAATCCAAAAAAAGTCAAAGATATTTAACTGTAGAGTGCTTAAAACCCATTAATATCACTGAGATTTTCCTTTGTTTATATGTGGAAAGTTTTAAAAATAGTTATATGGAGTGGAGTTGCTTCTAAAATAATTCTTCACCAAAGTTTGGCTTCTTTTCCTCAGTTAAAAAGAAAAAGACTCACTCACACATAAAGGGGGTCAAATACTCACACAAGTGTGTAGATATATAAACTATTTAAAACATCCTGATTTAAAAAATAAATAAAAATCTGCAGTGATGGGAAATCTGGAGGGGAAGCAGGAGATGAGCAGAAACTGAAAGTGGAGTTTGGTTTGAGCATCAGGGTGAAAAAGGCAGGCGGTGTTTACTGACTCAGGAGCCAGAGAGTCTGACTGTTGGTCGCTTTAGGTGGTCATTGTCTCGCTCCCTTTCTCCGCCTCATCCAGCTATTTGACTTTCCACACGGGCTTTAATGGCTTGCACCTGCTGATCGCTGTTCTCGGCAGCTTTTTTCCAGCAGATCCTTCATCAGAGTTAGTAAAAATCAGCACAAGTAAGGCCAGATCTCTTGGATTTTCCACGTCCTGTCCCCCTTTTTTTGTCATGCTGCATCTCCTATTTCAGAATGACCGACTCTTCCATGTCAGATTTTTCCCTCATTCAAATACAGATGTTAACATCTGTATTTGAATTCTTCTCTTCTAATTTTTATACTTTGGCATTTAAACTTTTGCTGCCTAACCACACTCTGCATTTAAAGTTTTACTTTTGGCATTTATAAATTGTCATTTATGTTTTTTGAAGAAGTATTAAAGTAGTGTTTACCAAACACCCATCCATTTTTTGATGCTCATAATAGGTAATTGGTAGTGCCTTTCAACTCCTCCTGGACTTTTATGTATGAATTACTGAACCAGTCTGCAAGTCATTGGCCCCGGCACCCAAAGGTTTAAAGGTCAGAGCCCCAGTTTAACATTATTATTTAGTATTTCTTGATGGAAAGTCAATCTAATAACAACAAAAAGACACAAAGTTACCAGAAAAGACAAAAAAAACCAAGGTACAATGCTTCAACTTGCATAAATAAATGATAAATGTTTGTTTCCCTGGGCTTGGTGCTGCTAAATGTAGCCTAGGCTGGACAATTTGAAGGTGACCCAGGCCTGGTGAGATGCACAGTCTCTTCAGTGTGTTCTTGATCTACCCTTGGAGTCTCCTACCAGGTGGACCAACTCTGAAATCCTTCTTGGAGGCATCGTGGTCAGAGTTCAAACTGATCCAGGTTCAAGCATCTACTCCTAAACTATCTCTAAGAGGTACTCAGTTTAGGCACAGTTGCCTTATGCCTAAATTATGCTTCGGTGGTGAATCTATTTAGAGCCGATGATGTAGTCTACACAAGTGGCCGACACCATTGCAGGATTTATACCTGTGCGGGCTGCGTCGATGGCAAAATGTAGTTACATTTCTAGGGAGGTGCACATCAGGTTACGGCGTAGGGTTTCAGAAGTATAAATCCACCTTTATACTGGAGCCAAGCACATTTGGTCCTCCTCCCCACTTCCTCATTGGCTTGTGTTTAATGATCTGGGCCCAAGTACACTTCAGTTTCTTTAAGCAGTGATACTCTGTCCTCTCACTTTTTTAAATTACTTAACAGACAGACTGGCGACCTGTCCAGGGTGTACCCTGTCTATACCAGCCCTATGACAGCAGGGATTCACGATCCTGAATTGGATAAGAGGAAGAAAATGGATGGATGAACTTAACACAGTGATTTCCTGTTGAGCTTCAAAGAGAGGCAGCTGTAGTTGGGGAAGCATTAGAGTACTGCTCTTGGGCTTAGCAGTCACATTAGATGTATACCATGCTTGAGTCCAGTCAAACTTGGCAAGTGAGCCAAGATACAGTTTGGTAAATGATCCATCCATCCATCCATCCATCCATCCATCAGTTTTCTTGAATCAAAATGCAGTTTGGAGGTTAAATGTGCGCCGGCACAGTAGAGATGGCCTATTGTGAGTATACCCTAAAGTTCAGCCCTCTCACAGAGTTTCCTCCAGTCCTTTTCTTCCAGTCATCATCCAAAAGTTGTGTACTTTAACAAGAGGCTAGGGTGAGAGACAAAGACAAAAATGTGACAATCATTGAGTATTAAGATCTAGATCATCCAGTAAATCAAGAGCTGCCAGGCACAGCAGCAATCCGGTACAAAGCCAAGCATCGTTCCTCACTCATCAGCAACACCTAGAGATACATGAATTCATCAATTTCGGTTAGCATATGGCTCCCAGTGCATTCATTTACAGAACCTGAGGCCGCCTTCCAGAGGGAACTTCACTGACAGGTGGTACAATCCAGAACAGCAACTCTGAGTCCATGTGGGACTACTTCCTGCAGAGATGAGCACTGGGGTTGGCAGGCATGTAGGATCAATGGAAAAACTTAATGAAAAAAGGTTTTAAAAAATGTATGTACTGTAATGCCATACACTGTACAAACGATGGATGTAACCACGGTCACCAATTGGTTTTTGGCCTCCACATTTTGGACCCTCAACATTACGGCTGTGGCCATGTTGAGTTGTTTTGGAGCCAGAAATGTCATATTTATAGGAGAGCGTGGAGGGCTAAGTTACCAGCTAACATTTTTTAGCAGGCTGGATCCATAAACTGTATTGATGCATCACACAGATGCAAGTACCCGTTAATTACTGATAAGTAACAGACTAATAAAATAGACTTTCACTCAACAAAACTGAACCACAGACTTATGGGATGGTCTGTACCACATAGCAAGCCACAATATCAGTCAGGCAATCCATCAAAAATGCTCCAAAAGGCCCAAACAGCACAAACATAGTGGAGAGTTCCAGTTCAATGACTCCAGCAAACAGGGTTGAGGCCTTATAGACACCATTTGGCTACAGTTTCCTGTGTTAGGACACTTGTCGATCAAAGTGGCCACACTCCTAACTCCAGTGTGCAGATGGATGAGTGATTAAAAAACTTATCCACCTTACAGTTGTTATGTAGGGGGAAACTATCCATAGAGGTTTGCATATACTATAAATATACTTCTTAATGCTGTACAGCCTCGTGGCCATTGGAGGAACTTCAGCTTTTGGCACTTCTGCATTAGCTTGAGTTTTCAGCTATGGAGTTTGCTATGCCCTGAGAGATCAAATGCACTGCAACTTAAGAAAACACCAGCAAATAGAAAGATGCTCTAAAAGCACTGCAGCTGGAGCCTTTCTGAGCTGCCGTAGGGCGAGAGGCAGAATACACCCTGGACAGGTCGCCAGTCTGTCGCAGGGCTAACACAGAGAGACAGAGAACCATTCACACCTATGGGCAATTTAGATTCACCAATCTAATCTAACACGACTAACTGCGTGTCTTTGGACTGTGGGAGGAAGCCGGAGTACCACGCAGACATGCAAACTCCACACAGAAAGGCCCCGGCCAGATAGTGGATTTGAACCCAGGACCTTTTTGCTGTGAGGCAACAGTGCTAACCACCACACCACCACCATGCTGCCCTTATTTGGGGATGAAGAACTAAAATTTGGCACTCATGGTGAAGCTAATTTTTTAATTGTTTGACCAGTTTAACTTTGTCCTTTTAATACATATTTATCTACATAGCTGTTAACAGAAGGTTGGTATTTTTAAATATTTGTGCTGCCTGTATCACTTATTAGACTGCAGGTAAATTATGAACCTGTGACATGCTGCTACTGCAGTAGAAAAGAGAGAGAGAGAGAGAGAGTGTGTGTGAGTGTGTGTGTGTGTCTCAGGAGGGAGGCAGCATAAAGACGCCAGATGCTACTGTGTCAGGCAGGTTAGGTGTGTGTGTTTGTGAGAGAGAGTAAGAAAGTGAGACGAGTGAGGAGTGGGGACAAGGGATAGAGGAATGAAAAGTGTGTGTGTGTGTGTGTGTGTGTGTGTGTGTGTGTGTGTGGCAGATGGTGAGTGGAGATGGAGAGAGGCAGGTTCATGTTGCAGTATCAGAATAACTACTCATGTTTACTGTATGTTTTCTGTATTCGTGTGGACAAACAGGCCGATTGAATGCTCAGACTTGGTTTTAGGGATTCATTTGTGAAGGATAAAGTTAAAGTGGTTAAAAGTAACACTTGTGGAAGATAGTTTGAACACTTACAGCCATGTTTATCTTTGTATTACTCATATTGTGGGGATATAAATGTGTTTACTGTTAATGGTATTGTGTTTTAGTATGAAAACTTCATAAAAATATTAGTGTTATGCATGTAGTTGTTAGGATTATGGTGTGTGAACTTGTATTAGTGACATTGTGGGGACCTTAATATGTTTACATAGTCATATTGTAAGGACTAGCCTCCTCTGTGGGGACCTATGTCATATATTAATATATTTCAGTGCAAAGACTTGGTTTAAAGTAAGGTTAAGGTTTCAGCTGAGTTTTATGGTTGATCTCAGGGTTTAATGTTGGAGAAGACGAAGGTTAGTAGTGATTAGGGCTAGGTGTGCTGTTGTATGGTGAACTTTTAAAAACACACCTCAAAATACCTGCTAAAACTTACTTTTAGGGTTTAGGTAAGAATCAAATTCAGGCTAAGGTAAAGATTATGTCAGTGAGTGTCTACACAAAGATGCAAGCACAAATGTGTGTGTGTGTGTGTGTGTGTGTGTGTGTTACTACACTGAACCGCTTTATCATCTACTTTGGATTATCCTCAGGTCTTTATCTCCATCTAGTGGTCTGATTATAATACTGAAAAACAGATCTGATCCACCAGGATGCAACACTCTAAACTCATCACTGTGCTCTCTGTCATTGAATCACTAGTTTATTTTTATTCATTAAGCCATTTTGCACCTCATATATTTGCAAACTTGCTTAGATCAGCTTATGTTCCATAAACAGAATCTTACATCACAAAGTTGGATTTTTCACAAGGAACACGATGGGCCTCAAAGGCACCAGTTTCACCTAATATATATTTTCTATATGATTTATTACTTATACATTTATTCTAAAATTCCTCAACGTAAGTAGACCATCAACTGTGTGACCTTGTGTTGTTTGTGTTCCCATTGCAGTTTCTCTAACTGTGCTAAGGAAACTGGTCTATGTATCAACCAGAAGAAGACTGAAGTGATGCTCACTAAACACCAACATGCCAGTTGGTCCATCCATTATCAGTGAAGGTTCTGAAGAATGTTGAAGTACTTCAGCAGCCTGATAGGCAGGGACCATGGAGCCCATAAAGACATCAAGGCCAGAGTTGACAAAGCTTGAGGTGCTTTTAGCCAGCTCTGTAACATCAGGAAGTTGAAGAAACACAGTTTTAAAACCGAGATCAAGCTCTATAATAGCAATGTTAAGTCAGTACTACCATATGGCTCAGGGTGTTGGAGGGTAGTGCAGAAGGACATGAATAAAATCAACACCTTCCACAACAACCGGCTTAGAAGGATCTGCAACATTTGCTGGCCAAAAAAGATCTCTAACAGGTACCCGCTCTACAAGACGGCCCGTTTGAGAGCTTGTCATGCAAAAAAAAAAAAGATGAGGAGGCTAGGACAGCTCTGCCACATTTTAAACATGGCCAGAAAAAGCTGCCTAAATATGGACCCCTGCTGGATGGAAACAGATTGGAAGACCTAAGACAATCTGGTGTAGGACAGTGATGGCAGTGGAGAAAACGTATCACAGCAAATTGTTCCACTGGGTCAGTGTGAAATAGATATAGACCTTTGGATTTTTTTTCCTTTGTTTGTTGTACCTTTGCTTCAAATTTAATTTAATATTGCATATTTAGTTTTTTAATCTGTTATTTTCCCTATTAAGCACTATGTGGCTCTGTTTATATCTGAGAAAGATCAATTAAATAATCATAATAATCATATAACACATCCTAGATTGTCTGCCTTGTTCTTCTTTGAATCATTTTATTAGGGTTGCTAACTACTAATGATTTTTTTCATTATGGGTTAATCTGTTCATTATTCTCTTGATTGAACCATTAATTTGGGGTGGCTGTAGTTCAGGAGGTAGAGCAGGTCATCTACTAATCGGAAGGTTGGTGGTTCGATCGCTGGCTGCTTCAGTCTGCATGCCAAATTTCCTTGGGCAAGATATTAAACCCTAAGTTGCTCTCTGATGCATCCATCAGAGTGTGAATGTTAGATGGAAGCACTTAGGTGTAGAAAAAAGTGCTTGTGTGAATGAGGCACATTGTATAAAGCTTTTTGAGTGCTCAAGTAGAGTAGAAAAGCACTATATAAGAATCAGTCCATTTAAGAACCAGTCCAATTTGCTTTGTAAGATGTAAAAAGATGTCAGCTCAAAACAAGTGACACCTTCACTTGCCATGTTTTGTCATATTTCGTGTCATGTTTTATTTCTTTGAGTAGTCCAAATCTCAAAAATATTTAGTGTCAATCAAAAATTAGCAATAGCAGTAATTTTACAGGCTGTGTTTGACATTTTTGCATGAAAAATAACCCCCATCCATCTTCATCAGGGTTGCAGGGGGCTGGAGCCTATTCCAGCTGCTATAGGGTGAGAGGTGGTGTACACTGGTCTGTCACAGGGGCAACACAGAGAGACAGACGACCATTAACACCTATGGGCAATTGAGAATTACCAATAACTGCATGTCTTTGGGAAGATGCCGGAGTACCTGGAGAGAATCCACGCAGGTGGGGAGAACATGCAAACAGATGGTGGATTCTAACCCAGGACCTTCTTGCTGTGAGGCAACAGTGCTAACCACCACAGCCCAAAACAAAATCTGTAAGGTTTTATCAAAATGACTGCTTTTTAATGAATAAACTGTTATATACACATTAATTTATTTTTATATGTCATTTGTATGCACAATCTTAAATTAAGTAACTTGTAACTGAAGTTATCAAATCAACATATTGGAGTAACAGCACATCAAATATTTTACTTATCTCATAAATATGGTAACATAAAATGCAATAAAAGTGCAACAACATGCAAAATAATAAAGTGTAAATGCTTCAAATGTACTTCAGTAAAATATACTCAGTTACATTTCTGCTGGCATTTTGATCATTTTAGTGTACGTGTGTGTGAGTGCGTGTGTGTCTGTGACAGTAAGAGATGAAAGAAAGAAAGAAAATGTGAGGCTGTGTCTTGACCAACATTTCACATGTGTGCCATCACACACACACACACACACACACATACACACTAAGTGCTCAGTCCATGCTGGAGGCGACTGAAGGCATTGCACTACTAGCCTACTTTTGGACAGGTCAGTCCTCTAAAAGCGTCCAGCTACCGTGAAATTCATATTATTCCCGTGAAGCAGACACACACACACACGTATGGCGGTATCGTATATTGTCTCTATATGTACTGAACATGCCTGTATATATAGATTTTATCCTTCTGAATTATTTTATATTTAGGCCATTGTGTGTTTGATGTTTAATTGTGTAAGCAACATTTTTATGTTGTAGCTGATCAACGTGGGTACTGTCCAAACTCCTCTCAGTGTATTTAAACTGTAACAGTGCATCCTGTTTTAGTAGCTGATGATATGGTATGTATATAAAAACTGCAGCTGAAGTCCCTAGAGGCTTTAAAATAAATGTAGAAGGTTGCAAAGTTAAAATATTTTACTAAAATGTGGTTTATAAGCATAAAATTGAAATATGCCCATAAAAGGGCATCACGGGAAATGTGCTACTGTTGACTGTTAGTTGACCAGATGTACAATTAGCCATTAAAACACAATAGAACAGCATGTACTTTATTAAAAAATGATATAACATACTCCTATTAATGCATTTTGCCATAAAGATGCTGTTCCTGTTTTAATCACACATTTTGTACGTTTTTTTTTAATCCAATACATATTCACATACATATAGTAAATTATTATCTTTGTTTTAACTAACCACAGCATGAAAACACCACTTTCAATGTAGTGCATAAGTAGCAACAGATGAATATGAATGCATTCCTATATAAGACTAATAGGAGCCACTTTCTGGTACTTTTTTACTCAAGTCAAATCAATAAAGAACTTCAGAACAGGGCTTTGAATACAGGACTTCTAACAAGTGTAACAAGTAATCCTTAGAGACCATAGAAAACCTCTACTATGATTTAAGTCCTGCTTTCGAAATATTACTGTGGTTGTTTGATGTTTATATAAAGATATGTTGCACTGTTTTAAAGTATATTATGAGGTAATTATTGCTCATGCATTGATGTTTACTGTAAGTAGAGTTGTACTCTGGTTGATCTGGAGCTAATTTTTAAATTATTTTGTATATAAAATGTAAGAAAATAGTGAAAACTTCTCATCAGTAACACACTCACATGTCTTGTTTCGTCCTAGTCTCCTGTTTTATTCCATAAACTGTAATTTCATCTATTTGCATGAATTGCTTGTTTTTAAATGAAATAATCAACTTTTTTGTATATTTTATATATTTATTAGGTAGTTTAATTCCTCGTAATGCATCATATTTCAATATTAAGTTCTTATACATACATTTTTTAGTCTTATTTGTGTTTGTTTTATGTAAAATCTCAGCGTGTGAAGTCGCTATATCCGTCACTGTCACTTCTTTTTAAGACAAATGTAGTGACATGTGGATGAATATACGTATGAAGAGGTGGGAGATGTATTACTCAAGTACAAGTAAATAAAAGTGTGCTTAGGTGCAGTGTGCTTAACTTCCTCTTACTTAATTAAGTTCAGTTTGATTTAATTAGTTTCCAGTAATTTCTCAGTAAACGAATTCAGCACAGAAGCTGGATCAAGTCTCACTGTCTGGAAACAACGTCAGCGTGCCATTGCGCATCCGGAGAGCGCGCACTCCAGCGGCAGCCACGGATCCCCGGAGGAGGGAAGACGAGGATGAAATCGATCGCGGTGGTTTTGGTGGTGATGATGATGATGATTAAGACGAGGAGCGCGTGAAGCCGTTTCTTGTGGGATTACCTCTCGTGGAGATGGATTTAATGGACGATCACAGTTGTTTTAGTTGTTACTCCTCCTGAGAGACGCAGACAGAGAGGTGGAGATGGGGGACCGACATCGGCGGACCGGGAGACTCGGGAACCTCACGACTAAGTCCCGGGTCTCCAAGGAGACCAAGCTCCGGCTGCGCGTGGTCTTTCTGGATGACAGCGAGCGCACGTTCGAGGTGGAGGTAAGTCCTTCTCAGGGAATAGTGAAAATATTTAATTTATATTTACTTCTGTGAGTGGATCCACATACAATATTTTTCTGCCTTCAAAACAAATATTTATAAGTGATCAAAAATGTCCAGCTTTGTGCATCTTTTTAAATCTATTTGTCTGGATTGTGTTATTATTTTTCCTTATTTTTATATATCTTTCTGTCCCTTTTTGTGCTACTTTCTCCCTCTCCTTCCTGAAAGAACAAAGACAAAAGAGGGAAACCCACCTTGGACTTTGCACACTCTGTTCAGGCTGGATTCTCTTTAGTATAATAATTTAGATTATCATCTGATAACACCTGATCGTGCAGAATTCCGGGCTGACAGGCTTTAATCGTCTGTTTGACATAACTTAAAACTGTGTTGCACAGAATATTTTAGGTTTAAATAGCTTGCTTTGTACAGCAGTGACTGCAGGCTTGTACTGAAATACTTATTGTGTTAAACTGCCAAACTAAAACTGATCATTTAAGCGCTGATAGAGCAGATATGCTTCACATTTGTAGAGTGTTTCTTCTTCTTAGACACCAACATCTCACACTTGAGTCATTCTGAAGTGAAAACTGCCTGGACCTACTAGGTTCTCAAACCCCTGCACTGCCGCAGCCCTCAAATATATCTGACTGTGTCTTTGTCTTTATTGGACAATGAAAGACAGAAGAGTGCAGCAGATAATATGTAATAAATACCAGATTTGTGCTCAGTAAACTGCAGCTAAAAGACTTCACCAGTGCATGCTGGGAAAACTGCAACCTAACATATAAAAGCACATCGATCCTGCATTCAATAATCAATCAATTTATTTATTACAAATAACCAGACTCTATAAAAAAGATGGACACATCTTTTTTTTATATTGGTTCTGACAATTCAAGCCAGTGCAGAAGTCCCTTAAACCTGCATTCTTTCTAATGACCAGCAGGGGGCAACATCTTTGACTGAAGAAAAAAAATCCAACTGTATAAGTCTGTGGGAAAATGATCCTACTAATCTTCTAATATGTGATATGGTCTACAGTGCATCCGGAAAGTATTCATAGTGCTTCAGTTGTTTCACATTTTGTCATGTTACAGCCTTATTCCAAAATGGATTAAATTCATTTTTCATCACCAAATTTCACATACAATACCCCATAATGACAAAGTGAAAAAAAAGTTTGCTTGAAATTCTTGCAAATTTATTAAAAATAAAAAACAAAAATATAACATGTTCATAAGCATTCACAGCCTTTTCCATGACACTCAAAATTGAGCTCAGGTGCATCCTGTTTTCTCTGGTCTGAAGAAACAAAGATTAAACTCTTTGTCCTGAATGCCAAGTGTCATGTCTGGAGGAAACCAGGCACCGCTCATCACCTGACCAATACCATCCCTACAGTGAAGCATGGTGGTGCCAGCATGATGCTGTGGGGATGTTTTTCAGCAGCAGGAACTGGGAGACTAGTCAGGGTCGAGGAAAAAATGAATGCAGCAATGTACAGAGACATCCTTGATGATAACCTGCTCCGGAGCGCTCTGGACCTCAGACTGGGACGAAGCTTCATCTTCCAACAGGACAATGACCTTAAACACACAGCCAAGATAACAAAAGAGTGGCTTCAGGACCACTCTGTGAATGTCCTTGAGTGGCCCAGCCAGATCCCAGACTTAAACCCGATTGAACATCTCTGGAGAGATCTGAAAATGGCTGTGCACTGATGTTCCCCATCAAA
>VUQS01035528.1:0-12844 GCA_015108495.1 Heterochromis multidens | reverse complement strand
CTCTATGGGGATGGGGTCTCTTGATGCATGCTCAATAATCCAGGTAAAAGAATCCCAAAAAGCTGAATCTGTTCATCTGGACGTAGCATTTTCAGCTGGTTTGAATGGGGAGTCAAGGAGGCCATTTACGTGAAAAGGGAAAGACCATTTCTGAACCGAGGAGGGGGCCTAAGGGTACATCTTTCACCATCTTACAATGCTGTGATTGCAGCCATTCCCCAATCTCTGTGAATGGTACTCATGGCTATTGATCAATGGTCATGGCAATTTGCATATTAATGATCATGAAACTGACCTCATGGCCCATTGTTAGTCAGTGGTGCTAGTTTCGGTCATTATGCCAATGTACTGTTTATAAGGTTGGGGAAAACTGCAGTCAGCTGAGACTGAAGAAGTCACCAGGAGGTGATGAAACGTTTCTCCCACTGAAAATGCTACATCCAAATGGACAGATACAGCTTTTTGGGATATGGGGATGGGGGTTTGGGGGGATGACAGGAGGAGGGAAGCTGCAGGGAGGTGGGTAAAAGTGCATAGTCACGTTCTTGGGGGGGGTTAATAAATTTGGTCAGATTTCTAGAAATGAGAGCTGCTCCATCCAAAGTAGGATGGATGCCGTCTCTGCTAACAACATCAGGTTTTCCCCAGGAAGTTCCTAATTATCTATGAAGCCCACATTGTTTTTTGGACACCAGTCAGACAGACAGCAATTTAAGGAGAACATGCGGCTAAACATGTCACTCCTGGTCCAATAGCATTAAGACACTCTTATTATTATTTGTAACATTTAAGTGTGTGTGCCTCAATGCTACAATGCTATTATTATTCATCAGATCTGACAACTGACCCAGCAGTAGCTGCATTGGCACACTCAAAATTCCTTCAGAAATGTGCTAGTTATTATCCTCCTTCTTCCGCCTAAAATTTTGAAGCATAACTTAACATAAAGTTATATCAGGATGTGCAGCATATATCAGGAATATTCCTTAGTACTCCTGGGTTTCTGTATTTTGTATAGGATGTTAGTCACTCTGTGTTTAGCATTTGGATTCTTAGCTTTTAGTTATTACTTTGTATTCAGGTTTCTGTTAGTGTAAGAAATGTGTTCATGCTTTCTTGTTTCTGTTTTATCCCATGACTCTGTTTTTAGTATTTGGTTGTTATTAGTTATTCAGATTGTTATTTACATTTGTTGGCTCAATTTTTTGTTAAAAAAAAATTCAAACATGCATAAGAGCTATGGATTAAGAAAGAACGGGGCCCCACAGAGACTGCTTATATATATAGGGCCCAGAGTTCTGCGCTACACTCCTGCCCACAGTATCAGAATTGACCAGTGAAGTCCAATTTCTGTGCTCTCAAAATGGGCTTCCAAGTCCATGTAACAAGTTTGACGTTCATCAGTTAAAGAGAGGCTGATGTATGACTTCAATTCCTGTTTGGTAGCTTTTCCGCCAATTTCAGTTAGCTGGATGAATATTAAGTCATCAACAAACTTTTGAGTGGCTTGGTCCGAAGATTATCTGTGCAAGTTCAAAACCTTTAAACCTTTTTCATAAAATTCATTATGTGATGATGTAAATTTTAACTTATTCAAGTACTCCAGCAGAACCCAACCAGCTTAGAACAATAAAATTAAAACAATAAGAACTAGAAGCTGAAATAAAAACTAGAGGTAGGGTTAAAGTACAGTATATTAATTACAAAACAGCAAAAGCACTCCTAAACTTTGAAATCAACCTGTATATTTGTAGCATATAAGTTACTAATAATTCAAAGAACTACATTAGTATAATATTCATCTTAGTTTTGGATCATGAACTTACCTCAGAGCAATTGTCAATTCTAAAAATGTAATTTTGGAAGGTTATGCAAGGCTTTCACACCAAATGATTTACATCAGCAGATGAGTTTTGCCCACTTGTTTTTCAGCTAATGAGTGTGTGATACAGTAATACTAAAATATGTGCTCTGAGTTTGTAAAGTGTTCACAGCTTCAGTAACTACCACTGATCCGATCTGAGGTCACACTGTCTCTGTTAGACTCAGACAGAAACAAGATCAAACAGATAAAGAGTTAGAGCAGGATTAAGGCTGTTTAGTGTTTGGGTGGAGGTTTAATCCAACCTCAGATCAGTTCACTCTGTCATGACTCACAAGTTGAAGTCCCAAATGGAGACTTCTGAGGTGAACAGTATAAACTGAACCTTTATTATGAAGATGGACACTCAAAACAAGGTAACTAAGTCCACAGAAAGACTAAGGTGAAGGAAGGGAACTCCCCAACCCTAGCCCTAACTGCGACTAGGAAGAGACACAACATTTCTCCCATATTAATGTCTCTTCATTGGCTCCCTGTTAAATCCAGAACTGAATTTAAAATCCTTCTCCTCACATATAAAATCTTCAATAATCAGGCCCTATCATATCATAAAGATCTTATAGTACCTTATTATCCTAACAGAGCACTTTGCTTGCAGATTGCAGGCTTACTTGTGGTTCCTAGGGTTTTTAAAAGTAGAATGGGAGGCAGAGCCTTCACCTATCAGGTCCCTCTCCTATGGAATCAGCTCCCATCCCCTCTTTTTCTTTCTCTCTCTCCACCTATTCTAATGCAGAATGCGGAAAAAGCAGAAAAATGTGTGTCTGATAGCTTGCTACCTGCTAGAGCTGACCTATCTATTGAGGTACAGATGGATCCTACTCTGGCTAAATGTTTATTGGCTGCAAGCTCAACTGCTGAAAGTCCCTGTATTTACACCAAAAATGGTGTGTTAATGCGCAACTGGTACCCTCCCTCGGCTGGTGACCTCAGCTGGAATGAATTTCGACAGGTAATTGTGCCACAAAGGTTCTGACCACAGGTCCTCAGTCTTGCACATGACAGGTTTTCTGGGCATTTAGGGATAAGAAAAATGTACCATCGCATTCTGCATCACTTCTTTTGGCCAGGTTTAAAAGGTGATGTAACCAGGTACTGCCACTCTTGTCACATCTGTCAGGTCAGTGGAGAGCCAGATCAAGTCATTCCTCCTACTCCATTACATCCAATCCCGGCAATAGGGGAACCTTTTAAGCATATACTCCTCAACTGTGTAGGTCCGCTTCCCAAAACAAAGTCAGGACACCAGTATATCTTGACTTTGATGTGCGCCGCCACGCGTTTCCCAGAAGTTATTCCGTTACGCACTCTCAAAGTCAAAGCTGTTGTCAAAGCGCTTGTGAATTTCTTCTCTGTTTTTGGCCTGCCAAAATCTGTTCAAACAGACCAAGGATCCAATTTTATGTCCAAAATGTTCGCTCAAGTCCTAAAATCCCTATCAATCAAGCATCAGAAATCCAGTGCATATCACCCCTAATCACAGGGTGCACTCAAGCGTTTCCATCAAACGCTGAAATCCATGATGAGGAAATTTTGCCTTGAGTCAGAAAGAGAGTGGGACGAGGGGCTGCCACTTCTCCTTCTAGCAGTGAGAGAGAGTGTGCAGGAGTCCACAGGTTTCAGTCCCACAGAGCTGGTGTTTGGACACAGTGCGTCCAAGAGAAACTGAGTGACACTGATTATGTTGTAGGTACCCCAGACCATAGGAGAAAGTGTCGTGTGTGTCATGTTAATCTGATGAAGCCTTATTCGTCTTCCGCTGCGCTGTCAGCCGTGTCTGTAGTTGCGCCCACGTCTCCATCTCAGTACAACCCAGAAAGTGATGGCTTACATTTTGTTTGTGTTAAGCCTTGTTCTCGTCTCCAGAACTCGGAAATACTAAAAGATTTAAAATCCTACCTGAACCATTTGGATGAATCTGCCCAAAAAGATGTGTGCTGTCTGCTTGAAAATAACCCTTCTCTGTTTGCTGACACTCCATCTCGCACCAATGTCCTGGCACACAACATAGATGTAGGTGACCATCCTCCAATTAATCAGCACGCGTACCGGGTGAACCCGACAAAGCTAGGCCATTTTCCAGCAAGAAGTTAGTTACTTGCTGGAAAATGGCCTAGCTGTCTCCAGTTCCAGTGCGTGGAGTTCCCCGTGTCTTTTTGTGCCAAAGGTTGACAAAACGCCGTGTTTTTGTACTGAACAGCGTTACAAAACCTGTTTCCTATCCCCTGCCCCAAATGGAAGATTGTGTAGATAGGGTCGGTTCCGCAAAATTTGTCACCAAGCTTGATTTATTAAAGGGTTATTGGCAAGTTCCTCTAACTCCACGTGCATCGGAGATTTCCGCTTTCGTTACACCCGATCATTTTCTGAATTCTGGATTTAACAGGGAGCCAATGAAGAGAAGCCAGTATGGGAGAAATATACTCTCTCTTTCTAGTCCCTGTCAGTACTCTCGCTGCAGCATTTTGGATCAACTGAAGGCTTGTCAGGGAGTTTTTAGCACAGCCTGATAATAATAAATTACAGTAGTCCAGCCTAGAACTAATAAATGCATGAACTAATTTTTCAGCATCACTCTGAGACAGGATGTTTCTAATTTTAGCGATACTGCGCAATTGCAAGAAAGCAGTCCTACATATTTTTTTAATATGTGCATTGAAGGACATATCCTGGTCAAAAATGACTCAAATATTCCTCAGTGTTACTGGAGGCCAAGGTAATGCCAACCAGAGTAAGTATCTGGTTAGACACCATGTTTGTAAAACTTTTAGGGCCAAGCGCAATACCCTCAATTTTATCTGAATTTAGAAGCAGAAAATTAGAGGTCATCCAGGTCTTTATGTCTTTAAGACACTCCTGCAGTTTAACTAATTGGTATGTGTCATCTGGCTTCATGGATAGATAAAGCTGGGTATCATCTGCATAGCAATGAAAATGTATGCTATGCCTTCAAATGATACAGCCTAAGGGAATCATGTATAATGTAAACAGAACTGGTCCTAGCACAGAACTGAGGTCTAGTAGGACAAGCACAGATGAGATGAGTCCACTGTCAGAGGCCATTAGAAGATCATTTATAACCTTCACTAATGCTGTTTCTGTACTGTGATGAGTTCTGAAATCTGACTGAGACTCTTCAAATAAACCATTCCTTTGCAGATGATCAGTTAGCTGTTTTACAACTACTCTTTTGAGAATTTTTGGTTGGGAATTAGTCTATAATTAGCTAAGACAGCAGGGTCAAGTGATGGCTTTTCAAGTAATGGTTTAATTACTGTCACCTTAAAGGCCTGTGGTACGTAGCCCAGTAATAGTGATAGGTTGATAATATTTAAAATTGAAGCATCAATTAATGGTAGGACTTCTTTGAGCATTCTTGCAGGAATGGGTCTAATAGACATATTGATGGTTTGGAGGAAGTAATTATTGAAGTTAAATCAGAAAGATCAATTGGAGAGAGAGTCTAAATAAATATCATGCTTCCCAGCATTGCAGAGCTCATCAGCTTTCCCAAGAAGCCATTATCAACAGCCTTGCTCCCAGCACTCTGACCACTTACTGGTTGCAGTTCAAAACACGGTAGCCAGTCAAGGTGTCATTTTGGATCACCATGAGCAAATCCTTTGCTCCATAACAGATCAAACTCACTCAACTCTTCAACTTCTGGTATGAATAACACTGCTTCTAGAGTGCGTAGCCCAGGTGTGCCCACAAGCCACACAACTGGTTCCTGCTTTCCCACCCATGAGCTCTCCTGCTCCTTCCAACCAGCTTCAACTACAAATCCTTGGGCTTATGGTGGTGAGCAGGATAGGTTGCTTCAGGTGTCTCTGGTTTTCAGACATCAGTCACATTACTACACCTCTGATGATTCTAAGGTTTCCTATGTGGTGAGTCTCCTCAAGAGGTAAGCTTGAATTGGGCAGAATTTTTTTTCCTACCGGAGATATTACAAACATCACATACATTGAGTTTCTAAAGGAATTTAAGGAAGTTTTTGATCAACCACTTAGGGAAGACTTGGCACCAAACAGAATATTGAAACTCTGTCAAGGCTCCCTTAGTATTGCAGAATACTCGATTGATTTCCACATCTTGGCTGCAGAAAATGGGTGGGATGAAGATGCATTAAAGGGAATAGTTGTATAGCTTAAATGATCAGCTTAAGGATGAACTAGCCACTAGAGATGAAGCACCTACTTTGGAGGGTCTGATTAGCTTGTGCTTAAAGATTATCAATTGTCTTACGGAGCAGACCTACAATGAAACTACAGTTCCAGATGGCCTTATGCTGCTTGTTCACTTCCAGTCACCCCTGCAAGTGCTTCTGCTTCCTCCCAGTCAGCAGCTCCAACTATGGGAACCCCTCTGAGTCATTAGAGGAGCCGATTCAGACTGGGTGCACGTGACTCACTATCCTTGGGCAAAGATTCATAATTCCACTTTTGACTGGTCTAGAGGAACAGCTACTGCCTGGAGTCATTTTGCCTGTCCACCTGTTTGCAGTCAGCCTTGCCGCCTGTCTCTGTCAACACTGAGCCTCCAATTCCCCCACAAGACCTTTCATGGGTCCCCAAGGAATTCCACAACCTGGCTGAAGTGTTCAGTAAGTCCAAAGCCCTCTCACTACCGCCACACAGACCCTATGATTGCTTAACAGACGGGGGAAGGTCCCCCCCAACTGTCTATTTGTTGCTACCCTCAGCCTGCTGCCCCAGCATGTAACAGCATAGAGTATGGCATTGGCCACAACAGACTCACAGAAGATCCTGAGCATTGTCTGACAGATGTTAAAAGACCTCAGCTGCCTTCGAAAATAGAGACGGCTCTGGCCCTTCCTGTACAGTGCAGTTGTGTTTTTAACCCAGTCCAGTTTATTGTCAATGTGTACTCCGAGGTATCTGTAGTCCTCCACTATGTCCACATTGACCCCCTGGATTGAAATAGGGGTCACTGGTTTTCTGGTCCTCCTAAAGTCCACAATCATTTCCTTGGTCTTTGTCACGTTCAGCTGCAGATGATTGTGCTCGCACCACGTGACAAAGGAATCCACCACAGCCCGGTACGCCGTCTCATCACCCCCAGTGATGCATCCAACCACAGCAGAGTATTCAGAAAACTTCTGAAGATGGCAGGTCTCAAGCCCGTGGTGTAGAGGCTGAATAGGAAGGGAGAGAGGACAGTCCCTTGTGGTGTCCCGGTGTTGCTGACCACCCTGTTAGACACACAGTGTTGAAGACGCACATACTGTGATCTGTCAGGTAATCTACAATTCAGGACACTAGACATCCACCTGCATCGTTGTCAGCTTCTCACCCAGGAGAGTCGGCCTGATGGTGTTGAATGCACTGGAAAAGTCAAAGAACATGACCCTCACAGTGCTCACCGGCTGGTCCAGATGGGTGTAGACACGATTGAGCAAGTAAACTCCCATACAATGTGAAAATGTAATCAAACTGTTTATCAGAGGGAAAGTGTGACTTTTAGGAAACTCGAGCCTAACATTAGCTGGCATAACGTTAGCTTATAACCAGCTGTTGTTGTTGTTTAGCCAGCTGTTGTCAGCTGTCCAGAGACGGGAGGGTCGCATGTCTAATCTGCTGACAAAAACTAGCCGTGACAATATCAGGAATAAATAAGCATGTTTATGTACGTTTTTGTGTGTTAGAGCCCTGACTTCAGCTCAGAAGATGAGGCTTCAGCTGAGGAGGAAGAGGATGAGGGGAAGATGAGGGAGGAGAGATAGCAGTGGTGGAGGAGGCAGATGAAGAAGAGGAGGAGAAAGCAATAATGAGAAAATATAAATGTACAAATATTAAATGATCATATGTAGTTTGAAAGATCTTTTTGTGATCTTAAAATGAAAACTAACTTATAACTGACTTTTCAACAGTTACCTTTACTTCTCAGGAATCTGGAACACTAATAGAATTCTTTTGGGGTATAGACAGTTAAAAATTAATGATGCTGTTGTAACTGATTAGCTGTCTTATGTGGCACACTTATTTTACTCCATCTTTCAGTTGCATAACAAAGACGGTTTGCAGACAGATATGAGACTGAAGTCGAACACATCTTTTAAACTACAGAAAATCTTGTGATTGGATCACTCCAGTATTTGGGCCTCATTACTACATTATTATGTGTGTGTACTTCATGGGTCAGTCCACACTGATCTTCAAATTTAAACTACATTATAGACTGTATAGATGCAGTACAACCTGAGGCTCATGGCCTAAGCTCCTGATTTTTTGCGCTGCTTTTAGGCTTGGACACTGTGCACATGTACTGGAAACTGATGGCTTGGTTTGAAACTTAAGTTGTATTTTTCTCTTGCAAGTTTTCCTTCCGATGTGAAATCACAAATGCACTCCTGCAAGTGACCAGAATAAGATGTCAAAGAAGCAATCCAAAAATAGCAGGAGCTCTGAAAGCAGTGCAGCATTTCAGAAGGAGGCAAGCTCAAAAGAGACCGTGACCAAACTTAAGTCTAGTCTGGTTTCTGCTTTTTATATTTTGCACTTACAATACAAACTCTTGATCTGATTGTATTACCAAGCTATGTAACAGGGATTGTGTTGGGACAATACCATATAACAAAACCTAAAAGCTAGATTTAAGGAAAATAAATAATCATCATTCTTCCTTCTTTCCCTGCTTCTTTCCTTCTCTGCTTCCTTGCTTCCTTTAATATAGTCATACGTAATTACACAATGAGCTATAATTGAATTTGTTGCGCTACATCAGTCTTCTTAATTGGGCTAATCTGCATGTATGAGTGTGTGTGTGTGTGTTTTTAGGGACATTCATGTGGCTCTGCATGCAAATATTGTGTTAAGAGAGTACTGTGCAAGTATTTTCAAGTGTGTGTGTATGTGTTAGACTTTCACTCTTAATCAGTAAATCAGTGTGTCCTGATCTGCATCGTTGGACCTGATATTAAAGGAGTGAGATATGCAAACACACACGTGCACACAGAGGGAATTTTCCTAAACGGTGATAAATTGAGTTATTATCACATCTACGTGCAGCCACGGTTTGTAGTTTTTATATTTGTGTGTTTGTGTGTGTGTTAGAAAAGGTGGAGATGCTTAAGAGTGAAATAACACATTTAAATTCTTGCCACGCTCGCGCGTGTGTGTCAGTGTGTGAAAAAGATGCAAAACAAAACCAATACTACAGCACTTAAACAAGTGCTGTTTTCCTGGCATTCACAAGCTTGCTCTCTCTCTCTCGCTCACACACACACACACACACACACACACACACACATGTCTCTTGTGGTGCTTAGTCATGACAGCAGAAGGGAGACGGATCGCCATGGAAACAATACTTGGAGTCGACCAGTCAGAAAGCAGCTCTGGTTTCTCACAACATCAGGTTAGAGGTTAAAGCAGCAGGTTTTTTCATGTGTTCAAGTCCCGTCCTCACTATCCCATCTGAGATTATTATTAAAGACTTCCGGCAGACTTCTGTCCCTTTCCAGAAAAACGACACCATCTGTCATTTCTAAAGCAGCTTAAAAAGATATGCAGCAGGCAATTTAAGAAGTCTAGATCCGTATTCAGCATGTAATACTATCAGGGAGAATGCTGATTGTTCCAAATTTATTCATCAACAAGGCAACCAGCCCAAATATACGTCCAGAGACACAAAAGACAAACTATCTTCAGCAGCAGCACACAGAGCCCTGATCTTGAAACTGTAGGCTCAGTCAGGAACAACATGAAGAGACAGAAGAACTGTGACAGTTTTGCAAGACGCAAGAAAAGTGTGAAGAAGTTTGTACAGTAACAAAAAGAACTGGATCTGTTAATAGATCTGATTTTTAAAAAAAAATCTATACCAGATTCTCTCTATAAAGTATATAGCATTGACAAGTATAAAGTGAAAGCATCCTCACACATTTTTACTGCCTACAAAAATCTTAGTGTACAGTAGAAATGTATAAAGTTTTAGCTAAAAGACTTCAGTTCAGCACCACGGACAGCTCAGTGACAAAACTGTACGACTGAAAATTAGGAAATCTGAATTAATTTATATTTATGCCTTGGGCTGACTGAAGATGGGCAAACGCTGTGAAATTTTGGGCCATCCCACAGGAAAGATGACCAGTGTGAATTATCCTGTCACCTTTGGTAATGGCATTGAAACTGTGCTTCCACATCACACAATGAGAGAGGTTCAAAGTTGGTTGCTGTAATTGTCTTGCAACCAAATATAACCAAAATTCTGACAGTGTCAGAGTCTCAAGTGACCATCTCACAATGTGACTGCCTCTGTGACCCACGTCTAACCAACCAGCCAACAGGAATCCAGAACAAAATGATGCTCTGATCAAATCGACGGAGGCACTTGACCAAACAAACAAATCTATATGGAAATAAAACATGCAAAAGTACATGATTGGGATTCCAACAAAGAAGAATGTCTAGTAGAGTTGTGGCAGTAGACGACTTGGTTGTATGATGCATCCTTCAGCAGTTGTCATGACCACACCAAGGGGGAGCATCTTGGCCTGATGTGATTCAGCAGGTATCATCAGAGTCTAAATGCATTAAACTTGATGTCCTACCAACATTTATTAGAGCCATGTGGTACAGTCTAGCACTCTAGTTTTGCCAGATAGACCCTTCTAAGGACACTAAAGCCAGGGATCTTAAAGCGCGGTGTAATCACAATGCTTGGTAATACTTTGTTTGCACCAAAAGTGCAACAAGGAAAGAATGCACTACATTTAATTGTACATTTCACTCAGAGTATGTTATAACAGAGCAGAGCAACACCAGCATTTTTCGAGTAAATCTTCTAAATTTCTTTCCTAAACATTGTGCCTATATTAGTAATTCTCCATTGAAGTATGGTGGCCTGTTGGAAAACCTGAGCTTAACGTTTACACCCAGTGACACAATCCTCTAGCAGAGTTAGCAGACAGACAGACAGATATGCCAGTACAAAAATGACAGTTAACACTGTAAACCACCATGCCCTGAGCAGAGAAACAAACACTAAAAGTGCTTGATGTGTGCATTTTCCTTTGTAGCCCTCAATCTTACGCTGGCTGGAGAAATTGGCACTCAGTCACAGAAACTTTGAAAACCCTGTCTAGCTGCCAACTAAACATTTGCTGTATACAGACATATACTTTGATACCTATAGGGTCGGTTGGATAGGAGCCTGATTTTTGGCACTGGTATATTTTCATCTCTTTGATGTCTGTGTTTTTGTACCTAATAAGGATTTACAGGAGCAGCTGGTGGCAGCACACTAAAATACATAAAACCCCCAATCCAGATAATTAAATTAGTGAGCTAGACTGGAGGCATAAGTTCACTCTGTGCCAAACAAAGCCTGGATTTTTGCCCAGTACTGTAGATTCAGTTGAAGCCTTGACCCAAAACAACATATAAGAGTTGGGTGATTGGACAAATCTTGCAGTTGTTGGTGACTGGAGTCTATTGCTAGTGGGTTTAGGGGCAATTTTGCATCAGTTTTATTTCTTTTTATTTAGTGGTCTGCCTCATTGATATTTTACCTTGGTAAATAATAATTTACTTATACAGGGTCATACTGGCATTTTCTTGTTAGTCTGATTACCATCTTTAAAAAAATAGGGCTGTGACTAAATAATCCATATTTAATATTACTATCAGATTGATTGGTGCTGAATAGTAACAGACTGAAAGACCCAAAAGAAAAATGAATGCAAGTCTCTGCCTATCTAGAAAGGATGATGCCTCAATCCTCAAACCAGACTAGAAATCTTAGTAATATGGACTCTAATCTAACTTTCAGCAGCCTTAAAAATACTAATGCAGTCTTAAAATATAGCAAAAATTAAAGGATGTCTGTCTAAAGCAAATACAGAAAAGCTTGTTCACTTGTTTATTTTTAGTAGATTAGACTATTGTTACAGTGTCTTTATGGGTTTTAGAAAAAAAAAATCAATGAGACAGTTACATCTCATTCAGAACGCTGCAGCTAGAATTTTAAGAAACACCAGAAATGTCGAGCATATTACTCCTATTTTCAAATCTCTGCATTGGCTTCCTGTGTCTCAAAATACTTCTAATTGGACCTGGTTACATTTCAAATTTACTTGTGCCTTACAAAACATCCAGAAGTCTCAGGTCAACAGGAACAGGTCTTCTATGTGTTCCCAGAATTAAAACAACACAAAGTGAAGCAGCTTTTACTTTTAATGCTCCTCACCTGTGGAGCAAACTTCCCAAACACCTGAGATTGGCTAAAACTGTTACATCATTTCAATCAAGGCTTAATTAAGGCTTTATTATTTGAAGTGGCTCATCAAGAAACAATGTCTACAACTTCCTCTTAACCTGTTCTTAACCTCTAGTGGGTTCACATATGGTCTAAAGATTAGTCATTAGAGGGCCGAGTAAAACAGTTGTTCTGAGGACATAACAGAGGACTGGATCCTCCAAACTTCATGTGGCCTTCAGATTAGCTCAAGAACAGTGAGTAGAGAGATTCATGGAATGGGTTTCCATGGCTGAGCAGCTGCATCCAAGCGTTACATCACCAAGCACAATGAACGCGTCGCATGCAGTGGTGTAAAGCACGCCGCCACTGGACTCTAGAGCAGTGGAGACGTGTTCTCTGGAGTGATGAATCACGCTTCTCCGTCTGGCAATCTGATGGACGAGTCTGGGTTTCGCGGTTGCCAGGAGAACGGTACTTGTCTGACTGCATTGTGCCAAGTGTAAAGTTTGGTGGAGGGGGGATTATGGTGTGGGGTTGTTTTTCAGGAGTTGGGCTTGGCCCCTTAGTTCCAGTGAAAGGAACTCTTAATGCTTCAGCATATCAAGACATGTTGGACAATTTGATGCTCCCAACTTTGTGGGAACAGTTTGGAGATGGTCCCTTCCTGTTCCAACATGACTGTGCACCAGTGCACAAAGCAAGGTCCATAAAGTCATGGATGAACAAGTTTGGTGTGGA
>VUQS01035527.1:12781-28349 GCA_015108495.1 Heterochromis multidens | reverse complement strand
CCAGGTCCGAGCATTCCTAGATGAACAGTTTCCTGGAAAGTGGATTGGTCGTCGTGGGCCAGTTGAATGGCCCCCAAGGTCTCCCGATCTGACCCCCTTAGACTTTTATCTTTGGGGTCATCTGAAGGCAATTGTCTATGGTGTGAAGATACGAGATGTGCAGCACCTGAAACAACGGATACTGGATGCCTGTGCTGGCATTTCTCCTGCGGTGTTGCTATCAGTGTGTGAAGAGTGGGAGAAAAGGGTTGCATTGACAATCCAACACAATGGGCAGCACATTGAACACATTTTATAAGTGGTCAGAAACTTGTAAATAACTCATGAAAGAATAAAGTTACGTTGGAACCAAGCACACCATTGTTTTTCTTGTGCCATTACCAATAAGTTTGATGTGTCACATGGCCCTCTTCCTATTGAAAAAACAAAAGTTGTATCCAAGATGGCCGACTTCTAAATGGCCACCATGGTCACCACCCATCTTGGGGAGTTTGCCCCCTCACATATACTAATGTGCCACAAACAGGACTTTAATATCACCAACCATTCCCATGTTATTACGGTGTATCCATATAAATGGCCCACCCTGTACTTTAGTTTTTGTTAAAATCTTTATTCATTTACTTTTCCGATCTTTTTAAATGTGTGTTCGGTTAATAATTTAGGTTGGGGAACTCTTACATTAAGATCATTTGTGTGTGTGTGTGTGTGTGTGTGTGTGTGTTTTTTAAAGGATCTGAATAACTAGATTCTTGAGTAAACTTTATTTAGGTTAACAGTGATATTCACATGTCACAGTGAACCTTGATTGATGGCAGAACAGCTTGCTCTGTGACACTCTGACCATTTCAGAGGCCTTCAGTCAGTATATTTACTTCTCTGACACGTAATCACTGTAACTCAAGCCTGAAGGGAAACTTGGCAAACTTGATCTTGAATAAACACTCAAGCAAAAATACAATACAATACAAAGGTAGCTGTAAGTGTAGGAAACACGCAGTTGGCAAGGTGGATATTAAACTGAGAACATGTAAAACAGAAGATTGGTAGGAAAAGTCTTGGGCTTATAGGTACTAACAATTTATTTGTAAAGCATTTTAAGAAACATCAAGACATTCTGTGTCTACACAAAGACGATACCATCAGAAGCATAATAATTTTGTTAAATATCTAACCAGCCAGGAGTTTGGTTTATAAACACATTAACTCATGACATGCTTCACTGTTAAGTTAATAAGTATCTTATGTTGGTTGTTGTGTTTTATGAACTGCAGCTTTTTCACACAGGCGCCTTTATTTTGCTTGTCTTCACCACTAGTTCATGAATGACATCTTTTTTTAAATCTAATGGTACAGAATAAAAAATGAAGACATTAGGCACTCAACACAACAAATTTATAACCACTAAATACATTATGGATAATAATATATATGTTACATTCAGGTTTTGTATTATACTTCCTCAGCTTGGGACAATGATAAAATCAGTTTAACTCATTTATCTGTGGCGCTCTTATTTAAAGTTACTCAAACATTTTGAAGCTCTCTTTAAATTATGATATAACAGCAAAATATTAAACATAAACACTGACCAGCCTCACCATGAAAACCTGTGTCGGGTGAAGTGAATAACCTTGATCAAGGGAAACCCTGAAATTCATATGGATGTTACTTTTGCATGATTCCCCCCATTAGAAAGGGCCAAAGGCATTGACCCAGTCTCCAAACCTCTAGATTCTGTTTTTGAGGATCT
Source organism: Heterochromis multidens (assembly GCA_015108495.1). NCBI lineage: Eukaryota > Metazoa > Chordata > Actinopteri > Cichliformes > Cichlidae > Heterochromis > Heterochromis multidens. The sequence continues at coordinate 26,596 of VUQS01035527.1, read as the reverse complement.
GCAGGATGGGTCAGCACAACACAGATTCATAGAGACCATGCCAGAAAAACCCTCAAGACCCAAAGGATCTGCTACCAACAAACCACAGAACACCCAAAGTGGTCCTGTGTCCACACCCTGATAGGTCAGAACTGTTTTGGAGACATAAGGGGGACCTACACAATATTAGGCAAGTGCTTTTTAACTTTGTGGCTTGTCAATGCACAGTAATGGCAAAAAGCTAAGTTAATAAATAAACGTGCTTATAAAGCTTAGGGTGCTTATAAAGACACTGTAAAGAGCACTGATTTAAAAGATAATTACCTTGTCAGGATAATATAGACCACAGTATTATTTCGTGTTAGCACAAAAAGTTTCTTGAACCTTTGAGTACATAAGATTAACTCAAAGGGAATATACAGTATAAACCTTTGAGTAATCTGTAAACCTTTGACTAATCTGTAATTAGTAATAGAGAATGACATGTAAAGTACAGCTTGCCTTCCCTGGTCAACCTTGAACTGATAGCAGAACAGCTTATTCTGTGACACTGCAACCATTTCGGAGCCTCCAGAATCAAAGTACAGCTTGCCTTTGCTTGTCAGAAGTACAGCTTGGAATCAAGTCTTTGACGATGTCACTGGCCTAACTTGTGTCAGGCTGCATACTGAGTACTGAGAGTAAGTCTGAAATATTATGAGCACAGCACAAATCTGTAATTGGCACTGAATGTTCCAAATCATCTACCCTACAATATAATCTACCATTCAGGGAAAATTAAATTACATTTAAAAGGCAAGTTGATTGTTGCATGCATTACCCATATTGCTTATTTGGGGGCTTCTGAGACTTCTAAATTTATTTTATGTTTTTTGGTTTTTGCACTGCTTCTTTGCAAGCCATATTATAAAAGGCTTTGTGCTAATTAAAACTTCAAAAATATTAAAGCATCGTGGTGTCTTAATGGACTCAAATTTAAGCCAAAATGCCTGAATAATTTGCTTAATACTTTCCTGCAGAAGTGACAGCAACAATGTTCATAATGTGTAAGTCTGAAATGTAAAAACAAATGCATGGTTGTGTAAGTAATAAGTAATAACCCTGAAACAAATTCAAAACACTGCAGTTTGAGCTTTAAAAGGGAAACACATGTCCCACCCTTTCTTAAACTGAAGATAATATTTCAAGGCAAATCTTAGAAATCTTCAGTCATTTGGAAATGGTTAAGCTGCTGTTTCAGCTGCATTTGAAGTTGTTAACCAGAGTAAACTTTACAGACGGATTGATGACATCATATCTGCAAAATAGTAACACACAATAAAAATGACAAAAAATACTAACTCAATCAAACAACCTTGAACCATTATGATGTAAAATTTTAGTTATTTGTACTGTTGACATTCGGTTGTGAAAGATGACAGTGTTAGCATTAAACAGATAACAAAGTATGATGTCAATGACAGCCTTGTATAACAGTAATTAAAAAGCCAAACATGGCATGAGAAGGTTCTGTGGTTCATTCCTAATCACACCAAATATCAGACAAGTTTGGACAGTGCACGCTGCTCAGTGCCAAAATTAGGTAACAAAGAAATGTTAAGGAAAATATTTTCCTACGGAGACAGGTGTATCTAAAAGTTTGGACTGAGCCAGTTAAAATGGTTAATGGTTGAAATGAGACAAGGTAAATGTAAGCAAACACTAAAAATGGTTCCTTTGTTTTAAAGGTTAAGTTCCATTTTATTTTGTGAACTTAGAACAATAAAAATCAACAGCAGAACAACTGTAATACAACAAAAATAACATATGCCAGGAGATGCCCAATTTACAATTAGAGGGAATGTTAAATCCTGTTCTGGCCAAGAAACATGTGCAGTCCCTTTAGCACTGAATAGGTAACCCAACGAGCTATTTGACCATTTTGTAGTCTGCACATATGGTTTGTATGCTGTAGATTTTTAAAGATTTGTAAACATACTTTTGAAATGTGACATACAGCTCTCACTGGCCACTTTGCTAGGTAACCTTGCTGCTCATACTAGGTTGGACCCCTTTTGCCCTCAGAACTGTCTTAATTCTTCATGGCACAGATTCAACAAGGTGCTGGAAACATTCCTCAGAGATTTTAGTTGATATTGACGTGATAGCATCACAGAGTTGCTGCAGATTTGTTGGCTGCACATTCTTGATATGAATCTCCTGTTCCACCAAAAGTGGAAAGGTGCTCTTTTGGATTGAGATCTGGTGACTGTGGAGGCCGTTTGAGTACAGCGTACAAGTCACTGTCATGTTCAACAGACTGGTTTGAAATGATTTGAGTCAAAGTGCGTTATCCTGCTGGAAACAGCCATCAGAAAATGGGTACACTATGGTCATAAAGGGATGGATATGGTCAGCAACAATACTCCAGTAGGCTGTGGCGTTTAAACAATGCTCAGCTGGTACTAAGGAGCACAAAGTGTGCCAAGAAATTATCCCCTACCATCCATCACAGCAGAAATCGAGACTCATCAGACCAGTCAACATTTTTCCAATCCTCTATTGTCCAGTTTTGGTGAGCCCGTGTGAATTGCAGCCTCAGTTTCCTGTTCTTAACAGGAGAGGCACCCGGTCTTCTGCTGCTTAAAGCCCATCTGCCTTAGAAGATGCTCTTCTGCGGACCTTGGTTGTAACAAGTGGTTCTTTGAGTTACTGTTGCCTTCCTATCAGCTCAGAGCAATCTGGCCATTCTCCTATGAGCTTGTAGCATCAACAAGGCATTTTTGCCTAGATGGCATGATCAAAGTCACTTAAATCCCCTTTCTTCCCCATTCTGATGCTCAGTTTGAACTTCAGCAGGTCATCTTGACCATGTCTATATGCCTAAATGCATTGTTCATCCTTGCTGATGACCACACACGCACAAACAAAAATACACACACATCCAATACACCATGATGTGCTATAAATATGTATATATAAATGTATATATGTATATATAAATATACATTTTTACAATACACATGCACATATTTTTATTTTATCCTAGTTTTATATTTCTAGATTGTATAGTGTACATTTGTATTTTATTCTACTTATTCTATTCTATTTTTGTCATTTTTGCCGCTCTTTGTTTCTGTCCACTTTCTGTCGTGACAATGCAAATTTCCCACTTGTGGGACTAATAAAGGTTTATCTTATCTTATTGAGTTGCTGCCATGTGATTAGCTGATAAGTTATTTGTGTCAATGAGGAGTTTAACAGGTGTACCTAATGAAGTTGGTGGTTTTTTTTCTTTGTAGTTGACTCTAAAGCATGAACTTGAATGTTCAGAGTATTTTTGAGGTTAAATTTCAAATTGGGGGCCTGTCTTTTTACTATATTCTAATGAGCCTCTACTGCAAAGGTTATACTTGACTGAATTTTTCAAACTTAATAGCTACTATACCACAAGTAGAAGAAGCCCCCCCTGGAAATAACTTTTAGGAACTTCTCCCTTGTGAAGGCCTTTTAGTGAGGACTGGATGTACTTCTTGACTCGGAAATGTAGCCTTGCACATACAGTTACAGTCAAGTTCTCATACTCGAGTAACATCATCAGACACCTTGGACCTAAATCTTGGTTACTGGTTGTACTACAGCAGCTGTGCATTTCTACTACCACACTCGGTCAGCCGAGCATCTATATTTAACTGGGTGTTGGTGGGGGGAAGCTTACACTTGCACAGCCTTGAATGGGCAAGAAGACTCACCTCTGTAACAGTACCATGGTACCGACAGAGGCTGTTGCAACTGAAATGCTCTGAGCTCTAATTAAAAGAAAAGGGCTAGGAAGGTGTTTTTCAAGAACATTACACCACACACAAACTAAGCTGATTTTTTTTCATGCAGTAATGTGCTGATAAAGCTTCAGACTTTATTGGCAATCCACATAAGCAGGCTGCCAGTGCAGTATGGTCATAGTGAGAAGGGCAGAAGCAGTTCAGCTGTTTAGCTGAGGTCACTGGTGTTTACTGTCAGGATTAGGTGACAGCTGATGCAATATTTGTAGGGGCTTGCTGTTGCTCTACTGTACTTTTGCAGGAAACTGAAATTAAACGATCCCTTCCTCCTTTAGCTTTCTGCACAAGATAAACTATTTAATTTCGCGTCAAACTATTTGCAAAGGGTGGAATAAAAAGTGAACTTGCAAAGCACAAGGAAACTCCAGATGTTTTGTTTTTCAGTTATACGTTCAAAGACAAAGCTTTTGTAACCACTGAACACATTTGTTTTTAAAGCGTAAATGCATTGTCAGCCAGTAGTTCAGAGTTTCGTCATAGTATGCATCACATGATTTAGTTGTATGGAGGAACAGCTTAATCTACACTGACAAAATGCAGTTACAAAGGTACAGCAGATAACAAGGTACTTGTGAATCAAACTGAGTCATCGTTGGTTTCAAAGTTATGCAATTGTGTTTTTGGTGGTGCTGAACTTCTTTCAACACCACTTTCTGTTATTAGGGTGATATTAATCCCAGGTTGTCACTGTGCCCAAACCAGCCTAAAATCTCTGCTGTGTTATGCAACATTTGTCTCTGAGATTGTGCCATTTGGCTGAGAAAAGTTCCCAAGCCAAATACAAAAAAATGGTCAAAAATAAAAATCCAGTATCCAAGAATGCTGATATCATTACAAATTTCAAGATGTGTTTTATTATAGTAGATGATGTTATTAATGTTGGCTTTCTATTTGGGTACATCAACATCAAAAACGAGAAAAAGAAGTATACAGAAATTCAGAGACAAGGTCAGATGATGTGGCTCGGGGGTCTCAGCATAATGATTTAGCCTACAAAGTAAACAGAACTCTAAACTGTGCAACCAGAGAGGTCAGATATTGGGTTCTGGGTTTAACAATAGTGCTGTTGTTTACAATATTTCAGTAACAATTCAAGTGTTAAGTACCTCAATAAATAAATCAAGACAAACAATGTGATGTAGGCCCTGATAGTAGGAAGGCTCAGTGGCTGGCCAAGGGTTTGGTTTTGGCATTGGCTCAATATGTGTGTTACTGGAGTGTATGAACATCTACTGTAGGTAAAAAAACCCCCAAAAAACCAGATGTTTTAATGCAAACTTGCAGATTTTGCAAATAGAAACACATTATTATTTATGGCATCTGTGTTTTCTGGATTTTTTGTCTTTTTTTAAATAATACTGCAGTAAATGTTAAAGGAGTCCAAACAGTGCAGTGTATTCACAACAACTAACCAATGGTGCTTGCATAAATTGCATAATTTCATGCTTTAAAAACTTCTAACAGGTGTTTCCTAGAGGTAAGATACAGAATTAAAGGTTATGAGTTACATAATTTTTAATGATAAGCTACACTAAGGGTTGGGTGTTGAGGGGTGAGCTGTGATTGGGTGATTTCAGCCAACTGGAAATCTGTGTAACTGGAGATAATCTGTCGAGCAGCACAGTAACTGACATGGGAATGTGTCTCCCTCCTTCAGTCACATGCTGCTTGAGGAATGAAAGCAAGCTGGAGGAGGGTGTTGACAATCTGAAGGGGAGTGTTCCTGTTGAACCAATGGATTTGCAGAACCCACTCCTCCATGACAAGGCTTTGTCTAATACTTGGCCCACCCTGTGGTCAGAGGATGAAGTTTGCATATTTTCATTCATCAATAAAAACAATGACTTAATCTCCTACTATGGTGTGGCTCAACAGCTTGTCTGTCCAAATGTCAAGTCAACTTTGTATTTTTCCACAGCCAGAGCAGTGAAACTTCCTATTTTCACTCTCATGTTTGATAGGTGACAGACACATGTAACCTGTGCACTGCCGCTGGCTTTTAAAGAAATGGAGTGCTACCCTTTTTCTTTTGTAACTGACAGACAGCCAACTTCTTAAAACAAATCTTGTTGTAGGTGTCAGGCGGGGTTTTCACACTACATCCCTAGCAAGTTCCAACTTGCCTTGTTGAGCCAAGGTAGAAAAACAAATCATAAACAAACTACTGCTCCAGATTTCTTTTCCAGGGAAAAGAAATTAAATACCAGGGGAAAAACCATGTTATATAAAATCATAATCACTTGAATAATAACAGGTGCAACTTAACACAACAAATGCTCCTTTTGGTCATAGGATGCACATTTGTTATGTCACACAAAAAAAAGTTCATATTCTAGAGCACTGCATAGTAAAACATAAACCTGGTACTTAATTTCATCTTTTAAATTTGACCTCAACTCTGCAAGTTAAGAGTTTTTCTTGTGGATAGAGGCCATTGATCATTGTTGGACAAGCTGCCCCCAATAACATATGAGATTACTGACAAAGTAGAGGACAGAGAAGCTCTGACTGAAGTGCACAAAGACCCTTAAATGGATACAAACCTCGGGTGCTAGTCTATGCGCAGGAACTTATCACCTAAGCCTTCACACCCCCTCAGTTCTACAGGTTTTCCCAGTACTTTTTAGTCAAAAAGTGACAAGATGGGAAATTTTAGAATGATTCAAAGTGCCCATTTTATGGAAACAAAACTGTATAGTAGGGCTTTGTACAAAAATGCATTGTTTTTACAGAACTAAAGAGAGAAATCTGATTTAGACAGGAGGAGGGAAACTAAAGCGAAGAGGCCTGTAGGTTTGTATGACTGATACTGCCACCTGCAGAAGATATGATGCGAAACATTCCTGTCAACTCAAACTGATGGAGCATTTTTCTATATTCCAGTATTATATTCATTTTTAAATCAGTCTGTGTCCTATAAGAAAAAACAAAACAAAAACAAAACAAAAAAAACACACACACAGCCAGATTTTATGTCTGTTCAGCTCCATAAGTGCACATCCACACACAACTGGACAGCAATACATGGCTTTTATACATTTTAAATGTAAAGTGTGTTGTCCTCAAAATAATATTACAGTATCAAAAATAAATCTCTCAACAGTCCAAAGTATATCAGAGCACTGAAAACTACAAAATTGTTATCAACCCAACAGATTCATCTACCAAACTCTCCGACTCCAAAACGAATTTCCCTTATTTCTAAACACAGGATTGCAGACAGACTGATGTTCATCTGAAAGCACTTTACAAAAAAAAAGGTCAGATCTTAATTTTAAAAAAAAGAAAAGAAAAAAAAGGGTCTTTGTAAAACACAAGAATCATGGAGGACAAATGTTTCTAGGGCTGTGTGCTGAAGAGTACCTGCTCCTTCTGAATGCAACTATTAAAAAGTAACATAATTTAAAAAGGTCCAGTCAACTTGACTGTGTCCCCAATATGTGAATCAGGGTATATCGTAACTGTCCAAGGTCAGGAATTGCAATTAACAAACCTGAAAGCAACTCGCAACCAAAATCTGTGCTGTTCCTTCTTATAAAAAAATGGCCTGAATGTAAGTCACCATATTAGATCTCTGCTGACAGTTACTCTAAATGATCCTTCTTGTACCCTTAACACACAACAGTGCTGTGGAGGAGTGCAGAACTGCAAATGAAGCATCACTCCTCTTTGTCTGAAGTTCCTTTGTGGTCGTAATCTGATGATCACTCAGCGTTTGTCTCGCCTTTTGTCAATTTCCTTTCGAATTCGAGACTTTAGAGCTGCCCTCATGGCTGCATCCAGGATGTTCTTCTCTGCAACACGTTCTACCACCTTCTCAGGCTTATCCTCCTTTAGAAACAGACAGAACTTAAAGGAATTACACACAGGAAATGATCAAACAGCCAGAAACATAAAAAAAAAAGGAATCTGCATTAACCTTGTGCACAAGGATGGATGTAATGGTACCAGAATCTGCTTCGTATTCAAGCCAGAAGAGTTCAGTCCCACTGGCGTCAGTCTCTGTGCTTGACCCACTGTCATTTTCTTCAGCATCAGCACCAGCCCCTGGCTCTGAACCATCTGGAAAATGAGCACACGTGCACATTAACTTCTCTCTAGTGGATGCACAAACGTTAAGAGAAAGTACATCAGTCTTACGTCTTCTTCGAGGATGGTACACTTGCATGTCAGGTCGACGGGGTCTTCTAGGGGTTGTGGTATGTCTCCGCCGCTGAAGCTCTTTGGCTTGCTTCACTTCTTTATCATAGTCATCTCTTGAGACAAGGAATCAACATTTTGTTAATGGAGAAAATGTGACATGTGACATGTTAAACACATGGTTGGTCCATGACAAAAAAAAAAAAAGAAAGGACCCTGTGCAAAATCTAAGCTAAGAACATGTTTATTTTGTTCTTCATGTTTAAGAAAAAAATGTAAAAACCTCTGAAATCAGTGAGGAAATATTTGTAGCTCTTCACTGTGATGCTCCCATTTACTCAAAAACAAGCAATAATGGCATGACACCTTTTTCGATTATGATTTTTAACTTAACCACTATCCAACATTATAAAGATCATTATTTTAAATGTCACTAGCATTCAACCTGACATATTGTCTGTCTGGTGTATCTGAAAAAATTTAAATGAAACACTGAAGTTGTGACAAAGGCCTTTACTTTTTTGTATCTCACAATATACAAATATAAAATATACATCAGTATCTTATGATGCACATTAGGATCTGTCCTTTAATCCTTTAATGTCCTGTCCTTTAATGGCACAAGTTTTAAGTGGTTCTTGGTACCTCAGGACATTGGAAATGGCTGTGTTATTTATAAATTAATAACAGTTTTAAAGTCTTTGATTTCTCATACCATCTTTGAACATTTAACCAGCACAAAATGACACAACAGATAAACATCAAACACTACCACACTGACTTTTTTACCAATAAGCCAGTCTTCAGCTGATACAGTTACATACACTCATCATGGGGATGAAGGTCGTGGTAATTTTGGGCTTTTAATAATTTCTTTGAACTGTTCTTTTTCCAGGGTGGAATGATTGTACAGCATGCATCTTTAATGACTTTAAAAAACAAGAATTGGGTTCTCAAGTTTTATTTTATTTTAGATTTTCTCTAATCCACACAGGCTCAAATATATACATAAACCCCCACTAATATTTGGTTAAATGTCCCTTAGCAAGTTGCACCTTGGCCAGATGCTTTAGGTAGTCATCAACAAGCTCCTGGCATAATTCAGGCTGGATATTTGACCACTCTTCTTGGCAGAATTGGTAGAGTTAATTTAAATTGGTTGATTTCCTGGAACAGTCCTGGCTTTTAAACATAGTCCACAAATCTTCAATAGGGTTGAGGTTGGGGCTTTGAGAAAGCCATTCCAGCATCTTAATGTTAGCCTGCTTTATTTATTCCAAAACCAGTTTTGATGTGTGTTTGGGGTCATTGTCCTGCTGAAACACCCAACTGTGTCCAAGATTCAACCATCTAGGTGTTGATTTGAAGTGAAGTTGAAGAAATTGGAGGTAGTCCTCCTTCTTCATTATTACATCCACTTTGTGTAATGTACCAGTACCACTGGCAGCAAAACAGCCCCAGAGCATGATGCTACCACCACCTTGCTTAACAGTTGGTACAGTTTTCTTAGGTTTGAAAGCCTCATCTTTACTCCTCCAAACGTACCCCTTGTCATTGTGGCCAAATAACTCAATCTTTGTCTCATCTGACCATAAAACTTTTCTCTAGAAGGCATTAAGCTTATTCATGTGGGCCGCTACAAATTTCAGCAGAGCTTGAAGGTGTCGATTTTGAAGCAGGGGCTTCTTTCTTGGTCGACACCCTCTCAGTCCATGACGATGTAAAACTGGCTTCACTGTGGACAGTGATGCTGGTGTTCCAGCGGTTTCCAGTTCATGGCAGGCTTGAGTCTTGGTGGTCCCTGGGTTGTTCCTGAACATCCTAACCAGTTTCCTCTCATCTGAGGGTGACAGTTTGGATCTTCTTCCAGACTTTGGCAAAGTGGAGACACATCTGAATAACTTGTACTTACGTACAATTGTTTGAACTTATGATCTTGGAATCTGCAGTTGTTTAGAAATGGCTCCAGCTTGAGTAAATATACAGTTATTCTTAGATCGTCACCGAGTTCCTTGGACTTTCCCATTGTTCTGAGTATTGGGCAATTCAGTGAGTGCTGGCAAACAAACCCTTTTAATGCTAGCAAAAAGAAACTACCAATTGTAGTTGATCATGGTCACTAATGATAAGTTAATTGGCCTTGTCAAGTCAAAAGACATTGTAGAACCTTCAGAACCACTTATTAAAAGATTTAAGTGAGTGTATGTATATATTTTGACCCCATGTGAATTAGAGAAAATGCTAAATAAATTCAAACTTTTGCACCCAATTCTTGTTTTTTAACGTCATTAAAGATGTTTGCTGTACAATCATTCCACCCTGGAAAAAGAACAGTTCAAAGAAATCATTAAAAGACCCAAATTACCCTAACATTCATGCTCATGATGAGTGTATGTAAACTTCTGACCACAACTTTATATCTGTGTATCCCTACTTGAAGTATATTTCAGGTTCAGGAAATGCATTATAAAAGAAGGTTGTTTCTATGCATTTGTTTTACTGAAATACATTTAAAAAAAAAAAAAACAGAAATAAAATGTATACCTACCACTCAGTTAATGCAAAACAGGCTGTTATATTTGTAGTTTTAAGATCGTACACTAAACACCTCTACAGACATCAACCAGGTACTCAACAAATACAACCTATAAAAACACACTGTGGGATATATGGCTATGTGTACAATTGTTTTTCTAATATTTTTGGGGTCTTCTGTCAAAAACAAATCAAACTGAGTCCCTTGGATTGTCCTCATCTGGCCACATCTGCTTGCACTGACTGAACCCATTTTTTGCATTTTGCAGTTGTTTATTATTTTGAACTGGCCACCAGGCCTCTGCGACCTCTCCATATGTTTTCCTTTTGAAGGTAAAAGCGTGTGTGTGTTCATAACACGATGACATTTTCTCCATCAGAAAATTACTTTTCACTAATAATAATAATGATATTCTGGACTGAATGAGCTAGTGTGCTGCCTACTAGCATGAGCTAATAGTAGCTGAGGAACTCACCTAGCAATCTGGTTCCTCCGGATATGGTGCAGGAAGCCGTGGCTCATATCCAAGCGGCCACCTGGTTTGTATTTCAGCTCATGGACCCCCTCTTCTCTTAAAACATCCATTTCAGCAAACCGTTTTCAAACGACGACGGTATTTATGCACTATTTACTGCAACAAGTCCCAATCAGAGCACTGTGAACGGTCAAAAAGCTATGTAGCTACAGCGAGCTAACGATAACTTGTTGTCCAATTATAATGCTCCCGGAGTTAATAAATAATAACTAAATTACAATACACAAACATGACAAACCTACACACACACACACACACACACACACACATATATATATATATATATATATATATATATATGTGTGTGTGTAGAAACACCAGGTTACACTTTAGAAATCTGAAAGTAATCACATTAGTTGGTCACAGACTAAAGGTGGGTGTAGCGTTACTAGGTTGTCAAACTCCGGGTTAGGTTTTAGTTTGCTACTCGACAGCTGCGACGCACAACCGCCGCGAGTTTCGAGGCTCACGGTGTTTGAGCCATTCATCACTCTTCCAAATAACATAAAGTTTTAGCTTCTCCGCCGTCACTTTGAAGTCTGTCTGCTGCGATGGTTTCTTTGAAGCGAGAAAGAGAGGCGGATTTAGATGATGACGACAACGAAGACGGAGGTAAGTATACTTTTTGTCAAACGTCTGCTCTACGTTTGGTTAGCAGTTAGCTTTGTTCTTAGTCGGTGGTGTGTTCGTTTTTGTTTTTTTTTAATCAGGGGTCTGGCCAGTAACACACAGACGGAGCAGTAAGTGTCACCACTGTGTAGTTAAAACAAAGCTGCACCGCATCTTAAAGCACCCAGTGACTGAAAACCAGCACACCTTCACAACCTTAAAGCTAAGCTAGTTAGCGTGTTTAGCTCTTTGCTTTGAGCTGATGGTACATGGTCTCGGTTGACATTGTTCGTCTTGAATCACTTCACGTTGCAGTGGCAGCTAAAGTTGGACGAGGAAATGTAGTAGAGGACCGAAGAAGCCGCCACTGCCCTTATCTTGACACCATAAACAGGTAGGACGGAGCCGATTGTGCGTGGTTATTTAGTGAGAGATAAAAGCTGTCTTCCACCTCTGCAGGTGAATTCAAGTTTGTGCGTCAATCCTACAGGAGTGTGCTGGACTTTGACTTTGAGAAGCTCTGCTCCATCTCCCTCTCCCACATCAATGTCTACGCCTGCCTTATATGTGGGAAATACTTTCAAGGTGGGGACATTATGGCGCATTTTAACCCGGAATCAGACACCCTGTTGGACTTGGACTGATTAGTGTTTGCTTTCTTGTAGGAAGAGGCCTGAAGTCGCATGCATACACTCACAGCGTACAGTTTAGCCATCATGTGTTCCTCAATCTGCACACGCTCAAGTTTTACTGTCTGCCAGATAACTATGAGATCATTGATTCATCACTAGAAGACATCACGGTAAGTAAAGTAATGCTTTTCATACTAAAACTAGAATTCATGTACACTCACCAGCCACTTTATGAGGTACACCTTATTACTACTGGGTTGGACCTCCTTTTGCCTTCAGAACTGCCTTAATTCAACAAGGTGCTGGAAAAATTCTTCAGAGATTTTGGTCCATATTGACATGACAGCATCACACAGTTGCTGCAGATTTGCCAGCTGCACATCCATGATGCGAGTCTCCTGTTCCTCCACATCCCAAAGGTGCTCTATTGGATTGAGATCTGGTGACTGTGGAGGCGGTTTGAGTACAATGAACTCATTGGCCCTCATTCACTAATATTTGTGTGAAAATGTTCTTAATCTGTGCAAAAAATGAGTGCATACTGTTGGATTCATGAAACGTCTGCACCGGCCTATTTGGTTCTTACCACCATGCGTATATTAGTGAATCAGAGTTATTCTAAACCAACAGGCTTGTGCTGTCTGCATACTGCTCGGTACCATTTCTCTATATAAGGAAACACGTTTACCTCCACATGAACTGGAGAAAGCATTGAGGATGTTGTAAGAGAGAATCCTGTACCACTAAGGCAAGAAAGCAGGAGAAATCCTGACACTTGGACAGTAGAGTCCGAGGAGTAAGCCAGCAAAGGCACGGCTTACCATAGTGTCTCCACCAGAGTTACGATGGTTAAAAAAAAAAAAAAACAAGGAAAAAGCTTCAATAGTCGATGTGCTGCGAGATGATTCTTCTGCTTACCTTGGTTGTAACAAGTGGTTATTTGAGTTGCTGTTGTCTTCTTATCAGATTGAATGAAGAAGTCTGCCATTCTCCGCTGACCTCTGACATCAACAAGACATTTTGACTCTGAACTGCTGCTCACTGGATATTTTCTTTTTTTCTCTGTAAACCCTAGAGATGGTTATGTTGGAAAATCCCAGTAGATCATCAGTTTCTGAAATACTCATACAGACAGAGGTGGAGGTGGCAGAGTTGAAGATGTTATGGTTTTCACTGGGAGTGATCAGGATGGACAGGATTAGAAATGAGTACATGAGAGGGACAGCTCAGGTTGAGTGGTTTGGAGACAAAGTTAAAGAGACAAGGCTAAGATGGTTTGAACATGTGTAGAGGAGGGATAGTGGATATACTGGACAAAGGATGCTGAATATGGAGCTGCCAGTCAGGAGGAAAAGAGGAAGACCACAAAGATGATTCATGGATGTAATGAGGGAGGACATGCAGAGGGTTGGTGTGACAGAGGAGGATGCTAGGGATAGGGTGAGATGGAAGCAGATGATCTGCTGTGGCAGCTCCTAAAGGGAGCAGCAGAAAGAAGAAGGTGCAGTGTAAACATATGTCTATGTTAAAGGTTAAATTATAGTCAAATCATACTGAATTTAG
>VUQS01035525.1:46106-62401 GCA_015108495.1 Heterochromis multidens | reverse complement strand
TATATATATGTGGCAGAAAATAAGAAAAAGCAGAATAGGTCTCCTTTAAAAAACATTACCAGTGTACATGTGGACTATAGGTGTAACACTGAAATAGGAGGGGAGCAAAATATGCAGGAAGAATGAGAGGTCAGTGAGTTATAATGTGTGAATGACTGGCATTGGAGTAGCAGTGGGTGTGTCTTTGTGACTGAAAGTGTGTGAGGTTCCACCTAAATGGGAAATGTGGAGTCCAGTAATGACATCCTCTCCCATACATGTGTGTCTATGAAGTGGCATTTCCAGAGTGGATATGAATGTCTTTACCTCATGTGAAGTCTTACAGTGCTGTCTCAGAGGGTTAGTCTGATGTAACACACACACACACAAACACACACACACACACGTGCAGTGCATATATATCCTGCAGCAGTCTCTGGGTGAGACAGGAAGGCAGAGGAAAGACAAGCAAGATGGCAGGAAGTCATATGAGGTCTCAAGGGGACCCAAAGGAAGCTGTAGCTGCCATTATTGACCAAACAAGATTCAGTGAGTTCACCTATGTGTGTGTGTGTGTGTGTGTGTGTGTGTGTGTGTGTGTGTGTGTGTGTGTGTCAGCCTCTTATACCAGACTCAGCCTCTTAATTACTCCTAAAGGCCGGTACTGTTATTAAGAACAACCAAGAAAAGATCAAAGATCAACATGGTGAGAAATTAATTTGATCACATGACTCATCTTTGCATATTGGGCTCCACTTCGCAGCATTCAGATGAGTCACAGTATCCTCGCTTTGATGAGTTAGTCAGTGGCTGTTAGAATCCTACAGCTTCTTCCCTCGTACAAACAAGGATTTACCGCCTTTATGATGAGGCTGGCAGAGGACAGTGAGCACTGGCTTTACAACAGAGAGCATCAGAAAAGGGAAGAAAGTTCCACAGAGAAATGCAAAGGAAGAAGGAAGGGAGGAAAGAGAGGAAAGAGGGCGCATCCCAGGGCATGCACTGGGAAGGAAACTCACTCCCAATGGCCCACAGGGACGAGAACATTTCCATTCCCTCCTGTTACACAATCCATTTCTGATTTGCGTCCGGCTCAAAAGCCACACTGGAGGGAACATTTATGTTTTATGTTTTAGCGAGTCTGCTATTCCTGGAAACACAAATTTGCCATCGTAAAATTTACTTGCTTCTAAAAATCAGCAACTGGGAGTCATATGGAGAGGATGATAATAGAGACTGGTGTACCCAGATGCATTGACTGACACTGGACAGCTGGACCACTGATCAGAGTGGTTTGGATTAAAACTGTCCCAAATTTCAGGACAGAGAAAGAAGGAATGAGGCTCCCACATACAGAGAGACAAACACAAAGCAGACAAAAAGAGGGCAGAGAGACATACACTAATCTGACGCTGCCAGAACTGTACTTGCCAGATGTTCAACTAGTAGACCTGATTCTGCAGCATCAATTTGTATGTATATATCTATATATCTTCTCTCAACTCAACTCAAAACAGATGGATAACAGGACACTGGGTGACATGCAGGTAATTTGCAACCTGTATGCAAAAATAAATAGTATGCAGATGCTGAACTTGGCATTGCTTTTTTTTCACAACTTTTTCACAAGTAAAATCTAAATTTTCATTTGGAGTGGTTCAGTGGAACTCTGTGTCCACACATTGTCACCGTATGCTGACCTTTCCACAGTAAATGTTTGTTGTTATTAGCTGAAACTTGTGAATCCCAGTCTAGTTGTCCCCAAACAACCTCACACTTGTTTTCTCTTTGTAGAAACCACATTTTTATTTTGATCTAGTGAACTGCCACCACTGAGAAATGTACCCAACATGATTAGGGAGAACTCATTTTCAATTACTCAAATACGAGAGCAATTTCAATTGTTGATATAAAGTTATTAGCAGAGAATTGCCCCGATAAACAAAAATAAAGCTGTCAATGTTCTTGGTGCATAGCCAGACTTCCCACATGGCCTACATATCAACTATGCGTGCGAGCCTTGAAGCACTGGTGGAAAGGAGCAGTTTAAAATGCACCCAGATCCAAAAAACAGAACCCAGAACTGCAGCTCATTTACTATCAGGAAACTGTGCGGCCAGCTGCAAATGTGTACTTTAACTGATGTGATCCATTAGTCCCCTCTGATGCGGTCTTTACTTATTGTGTCAGAATCTGTAGGGATTGCTTCCAGGTTCATTTGCATGGGTTTGCTGAGTTTTTCATCATGAACAGGAGGCTTCACAAGAGACTTGGAAGCAGTTTTTTGTCCTTCAGACTTTCTCCAGGTTGAGATGTTCCACATTTCGAATAGGAGAGTCCGTGTTTACTCAAGGTAACCAAGGAGGGATCCCACATGTGCTCATTCTGCAAAAATTAGCTTAGTGCGCTATAAACTGGAGACAATATGTCATCTCTGTTTTTCTACATTACCAAGCACCTGCGTTTATCATGAAACAGCAGGAATGTTGGCAGAGGCTACTAATAAAAAAGACTGTAAGAAATGTCCCAGTCAGATTTGCCAGGGTTGATGAACCCTTGTCTGACTTGATTATTTGCTACAGGAGTCTGGCTAATAATGGCTCACTGGTAGCTAAACCCTTATACCATTCTCAGTCTCACAAACACTGGAAGCCACAACACACATCCACAACGTCAGAGTCTTAACACAAAATAACTGAAATAACCATAAAATATATATACACTAACCGGCCACTTTGTTAGGTACACCGGTTCAACTGCTCGTTAATTTAAATATTTAATCAACCAATCACATGTCAGCAACACAATGTAATCAGGGATGTAGACACGGTCAAGATGACCTGACAAAGGTCAAACTGAGCATCAGAATGGGGAAGAAAAGTGATTTAAGTGACTTTAAATGTGACATGGTTGTTGGTAAACTGCTGATCTAGTGGGATTTTCCCCACACAGCCATCTCTAGGATTTACAGAGAATGGTCCCAAAAAGAGAAAATATACAGTTCTCAGAATGAAAATGCCTCGTTGATGCCAGAAATCAGAGGAGAATGGCCAAACTGCTTCGAGCTGATAGGAAGGCAACAATATCTCAAATGACCACTCATTACAACCAAGGTATGCAGAAGAGCATCTCTCAGTGCACAACATGTCGAACCTTGAAAAAGATGGGCTGAAGCAGTAGAAGACCACCCCGGGTGCCACTCCTGTCAACTAAGAACAGGAAACTGAGGCTACAATTCACCAAAATTGGACGACAGAAGATTAGAAAAATGTTGCCTTGTCTGATGAGTTTCCATTTCTGTTGCAAATTTAAGATGAATGTGCAGCCAACAAATCTGCAGCAACTGTGTGATGCCATCATGTCAACATGGACCAAAACATCTGAGGAACTTTTCCAGCACCTTGTTGAATCACAAAGAATTAAGGCAGTTCTGAAGTCCAAAGGGTGTCTCTAGTAAGGTGTACCTGATAAAGTGACTGGTGAGTACATTCAACAATAGGTCTCTGCACTCACCGAGGAAAAAATACGGTTTAATAACATAATAATGTAAAATGTTGAGTAGTTGGCTGTTAATATTTCTTTCATCAGAGATATCAGGATTTACAATATTTAACTGTACTTGCAAAAAATGTACATTAATGAACATTAATGTATATTTTTTAATGGATTTTTACCACCGTGAGTATCTACACTCACCAAAGAAAAGATACGGTAGCTTCTTGTATATTTTTTGTAAACAGAGTTGCCTTGGGGGAAAAATATTAACATTAATTTAAAAATGTACTGATTTTTACTAACATGAGTCTGCACTCACAAAAAATAAAAAAGTACAGTAGTCTCCTATTAATATTTTTTTCCTTAGAGGCATCAGCATTTGCAGTATTCAACTGTATTAATAAAAAAAATGCATTCATGTACATAATTTGCTGTATTTTTACAGCAATTTGGTGTAGTGCTGGTAAAAGCAGGCGTGGATTTTGTAGGTTTGGAATGCCACAAATTGATGTTGTTTCTTTCAACGCTGACAGTGGCCAAAATACTGTACATGTCATAAGAGGTAATAGGGTTCATGACCACAGTTTTATGTCTGTTATATCTATTCTACCACTGTCATCCAAAACTGGATTGCAGTCCAAAAGTCAGCTGAACTTTTTCCTTCCACTAACAGAGTAAGCTGAGTGTGCACTGTGTCTCTCGACACAGCAGAAGACTCCATTATAAATGTGAGGACACATGGAGGTGGTTTACTCCTCCGTTTGGCCCAGATCTGTCGCTCCCACTCCAGTGGCTCCATTGAGTCTCATTCTCCTCCTCAGGAAAGGCTTTCATATAACAATAATCCCCATCGCCTGTTGCCACAGAAACACACCATGTTATGTTATTCTCCATTTTTCTTTATTTCCTCCCCTGCGACATAGCTCCACGTCTCCCTACATCAGTTCTCTGCCTGAGTAACAAGCAGTATGTCCAGGCTGAGTGACTCCGAGAGGTCTGGTACTACAGATTTTTGGTTGCCCAGTGAAATCTGTGTCAGCATGTCGGCTGCCGGATCAGTAAAACAGATGTGCAGAAGCAATGGCTCACCCAGATGACCATTATTAGGTAGAATCAGGCTGTGCATTGGTCAGACCAGACATGAATCCAGCTGCTACAGCTCAAGGGATCATTATTTTGGAGCATCATTTTTTCTTCTCAAATTTCAAGACATTTTAAACATTAAAGCTACTGCGTGCAAGAAAATGACACAATTTTCATGTATATATCGCTTCTTTACTGCTAATATGTGAACAGATTAGAAGGTAGCTTGAAAAAAATGAGGCATTCACTGACTGTCTGTCTAAAAAGGTCCTGTGGACACATTTCTATCCAAAGACTTTTCAAAGCTAGATCAAAGGATGTAAAGTTTATGTTTGTGCTCCAGCACCTTGTCTCAATTAGGGATGTGCACAACTAGTGGACTTGACGTTTAAATGTTGCTGCGTTTGCTAGTCGTGATTAATACAACAACATTGCTTAGCATTGTTGCACAAAGCGTTTTTAATCCTTGCATTCAGTGCTAGAATTCTGCAGTGAGGCATGAACCAAAGTCCAACACAGACATTATCCCAAACACATAACATCAAACCTCAGCAAAGAGGCCATCAAAAGTAGCCCTCCAACAACCATCTGAACTACAACCTTTTAACAACATATGGACGGGCCCTGACCTGATAAGAAAACCCTGAATCCTCTTTCTCCAGTCCTGTCAAGTGGTTTTGAAATCAGGGCCGAATCCTTCTTCCCCACTTCTCCCTCTGTGTCGGTTTCATCTTAAGCTCAGATATTTACCTCACAATAAGCTGTAGGTCACTCAGTCCTCTCAACCATGAAGACTGCCGTGATTTGGCTAAGCGCTCCCATATGACAGCATGTTTTTATTTTACCCCAGCAATACTGGTCTCTGCCAGTATTAAAAAAGGTTTGTTAATGTCAAAACCTGACTTATGTAAGCATTTTTTGCTAGGCCATGTAAGACATCAAGTGTACCAAAGAGCAACCTGTTAATCCCTCATAACTAAGTTTTTTGTATTACACAGCTGCGAGGTCACCACAGTCATTTCACTCTACTGATTGAGATAATCAGGGTCTTGATTGCGCTTAAGCTTAAAATTTCTCCAATCAAGCCAATAAATATGCTGCAGCTACTAAGGTTTAATGGCTCATGCATTATTAAAGAGCAAATCCAGGGTAAAATTCAGTGAGTTAGCTGAAAGAAAAAGGGAAAAATCACTACTGGGGAAACATCTGCTTTGATAAGAGTGAATAATTTTCTTATCATAAATGGAAGTTCCATTAATCTCCTGAATTGAATTTAACAGTGGAGTGATATATCCTGCTGGCAGTGAAGTTTAGCATTCCCAAACACTCAACAGTGCCAGAAGCAGACCTGTAGCCATGCCAGCCAACACATTGTTGGGAGACAGAGAGAAGCAGGAAATCTGAGGAGAATGATGGAGACAGACAGGGACAAAACCAACCAAGAGACTGGAAGTGAGCAAACAGAGAGACAGAAACAGCCCTAAAGCCATGACCTGTTTGCATAGCAGCTGAAACCAACAGCAGACTTCTCCATTCAGACAGATGTGACCTGATCCATGTCCACACCATGGGCACATGTCAGCACAGTTATCCTGGTCCGGCACCGAGACAGACCATCAACCTCTGCCAACAAGGACGGGGACTGTAGTGCAAGGGTGGGCTGCATATTGGACAGGGTGAGCTTCTGAATTCGTGGTGAGGTTGGGACAAGGCGTCACCCAACCATCAAGGTATCCTCTGTAAGAAACCATCCTAATTCTGGACGTTGATCCTGTATTGTTTGGGATAATGAGCAGCAAGCAAAGGAAAAGAATTGGGCTGGACAAATCCTGGATTTATTCTTATGAGAGACAGGATTTCACTTTAACGGTGCAGTTTGTAAAATGTTTTGTAAAAAGGTGAAGAACAAGGTTTCTGTTTAATAGCCTAAGACCAAGAATCCACTAAATATCACACAAATCTCCCTCATGGAGACTAATGTAAGTTCATGCTGCTCTTTGGTGCATGCATGATCTACAGGAATGTTTCACATTGGTTTTTGGAAAGTATGAATTCATAAAGCCAAAGTCCTTTCAAGTCCACTGAAAAACAGACATGAGGAACACAGCTGCCTAAAAGCAGGATAAATGTTGTTTCAACAGCCTAAAATAAAGACGGAACTTTTGGCTGCTCCGGATGGATGGATGGAAATGTTAATTTGGCACAGATTTTACACCAGATGCCTTTCCCAATGCAGCCCTCCCATTTATCTAGGCTTGGTATCGGCACTAGGAGTACACTAGCTTGTGATGTAATGTGTTAACCACTACACCAAGGAGCCACTTTTCAATGGCCCAAAATATGTAATATGCTCTCCAATCTACAGGCACTGATGGTCTTTTGTTTATATCTTTATTTTTTATTTTTGAACTGAATAGCCAAGTAGAAGCAGTGATGCCATCAATGCCAGAAGAATGCTGTAATAAACTGACTCAAATTGTAAAATATAGGATGCTCATTACCGCACCTATCCTTCACTCCCTCCACAAACTGTTTGATTTGGTGATGATTATCATTTGAAAAGTTGACAAGTTTCAGGATTATTGAAAATGCATCCCCTGCAGAAGCCCCTGGATGCCTGATGCTAGCAAGACCAATGCATTTCTGTTTGGTGACCAAGTTTAAAAACAGTGCTTTTAAGTGGAGCATCTACAGCAGTGGAGAAAAGCAAGATAAAGAGACTCAAACTTTCAGTGGATACTACTGTGTTCCAACCTTACAGAAAAGTCATAGTACTATTGCAACTGCTTCGTGGTAGTTATGTCACATGGGACACTTGCTGTGGGATTCAGCCGTGCATTACGTAGAGAGTCAAACAAAATTTTTCTTATCGCAGCATCTAGAGAATAAAACCCCTGGTTGACTACACATAATCATCAGGTTATTCTTTCTTACATGTAGCATACAGCAGTTGCACTACTACAAATACTCAGTGTGGTTTAGGCAAGGGTGCTGCCTGGATACAGCCTGCAGGGGGCAGTACACATGACGCCCACTTGATTCACAAATCAACACAATCCAGCATCACAAAAACTAATGTCCAAAACATCATTAAAACAAAGTCCTAGAAAAGTTCAGGGCTGTCACGTTTGTGTGTCTACTCCACTGCTAAAACAGCTCACTTAATCATGTACTAAGTTCACTCTGTCTTCACTCACCACCAGTTCGGAGAAACGTGCATGCAGCTCCTCAGCAGGCGGCATGGGTGCACTGAACTCCAGCAGCTGCAGTGGCACGCTGTCCTTCAGGTTGATCTCCGGGGGCTCGCTGCTGCCAAAGCAGCACAGGAAGCCCAGGCCCTGTCGCGTCCTCTTCCTGGGGGGCATGATGGCTGTGGTAACACAGGTGGCAGTGGGCGGTGCAAGACCAGGAGACAGAGGAAGGGGCCAAGGGGTAGGGAGGGGGAGTGGAGAGGAAGACGAGGCTGCTATCTAGGGGGCATCATCTGGAAAAGAAAGAGAGAGAAGACCAAGAGAATGACTTTCAGTTACATTAAAGTGGATTTACAGTGTCCTGGAAATCTAACCAACACATTTCAAGAGTTTAATGATGGACAGCATTTGACCCTAAACCTGACCCAGATGGTTATCCTAATCTAAACCATTCATTTGTTAATTTTCTTAAACACTTATCCAGTTCAGGGTTGAGGGGTGATTGGAGCCTATCCTGGTACTCCAACATCATCTGCGACACAAGCAAGCAAAATGCTTTTGGTAAAGCAGTTTATAGGAGCATTTTCTTTCATCTCAGGCCTCAAATATATCTGTGGCTGTGAGCACAGCAACTCCACCAACTTGCTGTTTCTTCAATCTTTTGTTTTAGAGGTGCAGCCTATCAGAAGAAAGCTGGCTTAAAGTAAGGGTAAAGGGAGCTAAAACAGCTCTTTTCAATCAAAGAATGAACCGAGATCCTGCATCTCATAAGACAACATTTTTTTTATTTTGTGTCATGAATCACGTAATGCTACTCTAGTACAGTCCAAGAGTAATAACATGTTAAGGTGAGCGTGTATGACATTTCCACGTATGAAAAACAATTAATTTGATTCTCAGTCAAATACAGCAAAAGGTTCAGGCTGTTCCCAGATCTTGAAGGCCTTATGACAGACTACACACCCTGTGTCTCCTGTTGACATTTCCTTGCAAAGAAATTATTTGTAGTGCACAGGAAGTGAAGCCATTTATGTTTCCAGCAGCCCCAGGTTTGTTTGGCATAAATACAGGAAGATATGAGCGGCAACAGCCACCACATAAATAAACAATACAATTCCACGTACAGAAACTACTAGAAAGACATAACAGCACTGGAAATGCACATTAACTTACAGTTTATCCAAGTCTATTCTATTTCCAGATTTTTTTACTGTCCATAAAAACATGTGCCAGAAAGAGTGGAGATATTCTCACTGTGTGGCAGCAGGAGTCTTGACATTAGTTGCTCTTATGCCGCAACAAAGACAGTTCTTGTCCGTGAGGACAATGGCAACTGTGCAGTGTGTGTTTGTGCCCCAGCGGTGCCTTCACTCCCTCAGACAACAGTGAGTGACACCCTCTACCAACATGAGCGAGGATCGAATGGTGTAAAACATCCTAGAGGATTTCCTCAATGATACGAAAAGAATCCGGGTGGTCTTCGCTGTGTGAATAACACACTCTTTACACTGTATTATGTTCTATCAGATGCACACACAGTTGCCAGAGCGCTTCTTTATGTAACAGTTAACTGCATTTGTGAATGAAAGGACCTCAGGCCTGTTGTGCAAAACCCTTAGACATGCAAATCCAGTAGAAACATTCGACCAAGAAATCAATTTGGGAGCCATTTATGGGAACTACAAAAGAAAATGTCCAACACATTTGAAAAACAGAAACAGGACCAGATTTTGTTTTTCTGTTTTTTTAAAAGCAAATACTCCCATGTTTTATGCCTTTACTGATTTTTGCACATAACCTGACAAGCATTAAGTAATATCTGGAGCTCTACACCCATCTGTTCAATATGGCAGTGAAACTTTATGACCTCAGTTTCCAGAAGAAGCCACAATCTACTACATCATGACTCTCTCACATTCAATTCGCTCAGTGAAGGAGTTCTCACTGCACGGTCTAAAATTAGCCACATGGTAAATTCTTTATGAATGCGCTGGGCCCATGACAAGCGCTTAAAGGGGAAAAAAATAAAAAGAGAAAAAACCAGATTTCCATTTTGCCCTTTTCGTCTTTTGCTCATTTGTTTTTTCCGCCTCCTTGAACCTGTCATCCTTCTCAGGGCAGAAGAAGCAGACCTATGAATGAACTGGAGGCCATTTTAAATAAAAAGCAACTTAAAGTTCTCTTTTGTTTGTTGAACATGGAAATGCTTGTGCAACCCATCAGTGAGCTTATTTTCTGAATTATTCCATGTAATTCACCTTCCAATACCAGGACTGCATCACTGCAATGTGAATTACAGCATGCGTGGCATCTTGTATGCGTGTGCCTGTGGGTGCAGTATATTTAACTCTACACCGGCATGTGTCTTATGATAGCCGAGGTGACAATCCCTGAGTCCAACCCCCCTCAAATCAGAGGAGGACTGAACTTGGCTCAAGGGTAAAAATGAACTATGTGCCCCTATTCACCTCTGATATCGCCCATTCATTATTCTAGATCAATTTGGGTCATTTCATATAATATAAATGAAATCTAAAGTAAATTTTTTTTATGTATAATAACTTTAGGAGCTTTAACAAAGCCATGCAGGAGATAACCATGTGAAATTTTCAAGTATAAAAACTATATTTAAACTTTGTTAAAAACTGCAACCAAATCAATTTCACACCCACTCCAAGTGTCACAATCCAAGCCAAAAATCCCCTTTGTGATGTGATATGTCCAAACTCTATGTACATTATGTACAGTATATACTACATTCAAGAGAGTTAAAATATGACTACATTAAAAAATTATTTTGACACTGAAGGAACCAGAGCTGGAAGATGAACCTGATATCAAAATGTAGGTAAAAAAAAAAAAAAGAAAAGAGACCTTTCGTAAGCTACAACTTGTTTTGACCAGCAACCTATCCAGCGTGCTGATAAAACCCACTTGTCTGCAACACTTGCTATCTAACCACGGAACAATAGAAACCAGAAAAAAAACCCATTTGCCTTCAAAGTAAAAGTTGTGCCAACAAGACACGGCTTTTACTTTGAAAGCAAACTGTCTCTGTTTCCAGTTTTTCACATTTTCACTACTGCTTACAAGATGTCGACAAGTGTTTGCAGACAAGTTGCCATCTTCCATACAGACTGCAGGCGACTCGGGCAATCTGCTAGCAACCAAAGCAATCACAAGGTGGTTTTCGGTGCGGCACCATATGCCTCTTTGTGACCAATTTGAACTTGCAACATCCAGAAACCATTTGCAAACTGGTCGGGGAATACACATTTTTCACTAGCAACAGCAGGTTGCCGGGGGTCACTGATCAGTCTGTAGGCCTGCATGACTGGGGCTTTGGAGGTCGATTTCACAGCGACTGCCTGCAACATCCAAGAACCACTAACATCTGGTAGGGAAATACACATTTTTCCATAGTGACTGGTGGTTGCCAGGCAGTCACCAAATAGTTTCTAGGTCTGTGTGACTGGGGCTTTAGGTAAACATAACTAGCCTTATATTATTAAACATTAGGCTCTATTTAACATGTAAGTGACACCAGTGACAAGGTATTTAGTTCAATAAATCAAGGTTATTTAGAGAAAATCAGTTAGCACCTTTTATTTTTTTTGGGAAGGGGGTGCAATAACTTTAGTATATTTAATTAAGCTATGCAAATTTTTACTTTCATACTGTGAGTCTTTTCTTAGTTACAGCCATTGAAGTATGAAATTTGGCACTTTTTAAGCATGTACTATATAGTTATATATTTTTTCAGCATATGTTAGAAAATAGTTTTGACTACAAGATGAACCTGGTATCAAAAAGTATGTAAAAATGTGATTTTTCATATGCCATAACTTGTTGACACACACCATGTCAACAAAACTAAGAATGCACAGTAGGAAAAACATTACATTTACATTTAAATCAGTACTGCAAGAGACAATTCTGTATACTTAACATACAGTATTACGGCTACTTTTACAGGCTACACAATAAATTTAAGGAGAAACAACCCACTTTAAAATACATCACAGAGTGACATGCATAATTACAAAAGAAATCGTAGAGAAATATAGCCACAGTTACAAACATACAAACAATACCTGTCTCTGACAGTAAAGTGTACAAAGCAAGAAGAAGAGACATTTTCTCAAGGTGAACAAGTGGATTCATGCAGTCATCACACACTGGGACTGGAATATCCTCAACATATTTCCATTTGTTGTGCAATTTGCGTCACGTCTATAGAGCTTTCAGCACCATTGCTATTTTTTAGATTGCTCCTTGGAAGCCCTGTTCAAACCACTTACACTGAGCACTTTGCGAGTTCACTGAGAGGAAACAGCAATTTCTGTTTCAAACAAAAGAGTCCAGCGTTTTCAAGCCAGCCTGAAGGCAACACAAGGTGAGCCAGGAGTATGCTTGTCATTTTATATTTCCAGCATTCACAGGGGTGTCCACTATAAATTAGACAGCCAGGGTGAAACTGTCAATGTGGTGGTCTACTGTAACGTCTAAGGGAGACCATTCAGAGGAAATGGCCTGAAATGTGGTCGTGCCAGCTCAGCATGCATTGAAAACTCAAGAGTTTTCTGCCCACACCAACACAATCTTTGCTCACCACCTGCCCTATCAGCCAAATTTGCCTCCCCGCAACTTTGTCCACTTCCTGAAAATGAAAATCAAATTGAAGGATCATGTTTTGACACATCAGAGAAGCACAAATACAACCGGACATAAAAAGACTGAAAAAAAAATAGCTGTGCAGAAAATGGTCCACAAGTGATGATGATCTTTACAAGCACTTTTTGATCACACCTTATATGGACTTAGATGAGAATTCATTGTGGTGAGTTAGGAGGAGAAAGCAGAGAGAACAGCACTTTAAAACAGAAAGGTGGCAGAATTTCAATAAAGGCCCCATCAGGGAAATCAATCATGGAGATTCTTCTAGGTCAGACTGTAACAGTGACAGCTTGTTATCAGTTTTATTAGTATAAAATAGAAGCATGGTGCCAAATCTTTATGGTATGGAGTTAGTTATAGCTGCTGCCGACAGCTGGCCGAGCCTAATGGAAAAGAGGCCGCTCTACAGGGGTTTTAAAGCCATTCA
Source organism: Heterochromis multidens (assembly GCA_015108495.1). NCBI lineage: Eukaryota > Metazoa > Chordata > Actinopteri > Cichliformes > Cichlidae > Heterochromis > Heterochromis multidens. The sequence continues at coordinate 49,549 of VUQS01035525.1, read as the reverse complement.
GCAAAATGCACTGTCCAGTGTCTGCGTGTGTGTTTCTATCTTCACTCTCCCACTGAGCCCCACGTGCGGCCACTCTTCACTCAGCACCAGGTCTGCTGGCTTGCTTCCAGCCTGTGCCCCGGGAAAATAGGCCAAGGAATCCAAACACACACATATATTACATACACAGAAAAAATATTGTATATACTGTATGGAAAATACAAGGAAGCCAGAAAATACCAATGACTATTTGTGTAACCTTTATAATACTCTGTATGGAGGAGTCACCACACAAACACAATCCAAATTGACCGTGTCCACTGCCATATGTGACCTGAGAGCCCCTCTTCACCCCCCAGCTTTTCATTTCTTCACTCCCTCCCTCTCTGTCATCTCCCATTATTCCTCTCTTTCAGGGTGAATGAAGTCCCTTCATCAACCCCCCTCTGACAGTAACATCTGTCATTTGTCCTTGCCCACTGCTCACCATCTACTCCTTCCATCTTTAATCCCCATTTTCTACTCTTCTGTTCCTTCCATTTAGATGCTTTCCTCCCTTGAAAAGATGTTTTACTTTTGTCTGGAAGCATCTCTCAATATATACACTTTGCTTTCTTTCTGGAGAAGAGTAAGGAAATGTTTAGCTTACTGCTTAGCTTATTAATGTATAATTGAAAGGAAATGTAAACGACACAGCTTTAGAGGAACTGGTAAGAATGAGGCAACTTCTTTCTTGCTCTCAGTCTCTATGCTAAGTGAGCCTAACAGCTCCATTACTCCAGACATTAAAAGGGACAGTACACAGAAATTAAAAGTATATTTTTCTTCTGCCCTATGGTACCATTTATCTATCTTGATTGTTTTGGTGTGAGTGGCTCAGTGTTGGAAATATTCTGTCACCAGCCTCTCGTCATGGCTGGTGACAGAAAGAAAATAGTCCCTACATAAAACTGCACAAAAAGGTTTTTTTTAATGTGTTTTTCTCAGTTTTGAGAACCACAAGTTGAGTGCTGTTTAGTTTCATTATATGGAAGAGAAGGTAGTCAATAATAGAAAAATATGGAAACTGTGAAGTGAATTATTCCTTTGATGCATGGTTGTCTAAAAAGGAAAAATATCTAACTTTTTTTATTTTATTTTTTTTATTTGCTGTGCTCCCTATTTTCATACCAGCTCCTATACATCCACATACACATCTGCCAGTGAGGTACCAACAAGGATCCACACGGGATATGGTCATCACTGATCCTTGCAAAGGGGACTGTCCAATAGAAACCTGGGTGGAACAATATTTGTTACATAAACTGGAGACATGCAACTTAAAACTTTAAAAGAATGAATAAAATAAGCTAGAATAAGTAAATATTTGAAATACTATAATGATGACCTTTTAAAATTAAGAAACTCTTCAGAGTTTATCTTCTCTTGGAAATAGGTGAAGCTGTGCCAGAAATGTCTACTCTAAATCACACACAGATTTCCTTACACACCCTTGCTCATCTCTGGGAAACAGATGCATGTATGGAAAAGGAAGCTTTCACTGAAGAGCAAAAGGTTTGCGGACCTCTACGAGCTGGTGCTAACTCAAGCCATCTGTGTGTGTCGAAGTGGGAATAGGTGCACAGAGATTTGTCACTGCTTGTCACGACGGAGAGAATTTCTGCACACACACAGCCATGCCTGTAAAAAGTATGAAAACAGACATATTCTGCTTACAAAACTGTATGGCATTTATACAGCCAGACAGTCATGTGATTAAATTCATTTGCACCCACTCCAGATTCAAATATAAGCATACGGTTTAAACCAAGAGATGTTAAGGAGAGTGAGAAGCCTGCTGCCCTCTCTCTGAAGGGTCTGAGCAGAAAGAGAGCGATGGAAAGGAGACAAGGGAAGGAAAGACAGGAAGAAGGGAGCTACTACTGCTGCCACTTCTCATTCAGCCTACTACCTCACCCCTCATCTACAGCGTTGAGAAGTAGGTCAGTGGAAGAGGAGGAAGAGGAGGAGGGGGTTGCAGTGAGGAGAGACATGCTGCTGCTGCTGTTGCTGCTGCTGCTGCTGCTGCAGGATTTTGTGTGTGCAGAAGACTGAAGAGGTGTACTGGCTATCTATACAGAGATCAAACATCTGTGCCTGCATAATTTCAATCTGCACAACATGTGCCAAATAACACAAAGCTGTCTGAACCAAATGCAAAATTAGATAGATATCAACATCCTATTTTTACCCATTCCTTTTCCATATAAAATGCTGCATTACCCACTCACTCACTCCTACAGGGCATTTTTACTCTGCACATTACACCCTTCTTAAAGATGCTGCAGTGAGCTCCTGCAACTCTTTCATACCCCTGTCATTCATTCCTTCCTCTATCAACCTTCTACACTAAAGAGGTACCTTTGTCATTTGCCTGGATGATTTGCCTATAGATGGATGAATGATTTTTAGTTGAGATACTTGGAGAGAAGGAAGAAGTCAAAAGTGCTCTGGTGTAGGAGAAAAAAGAAAAGCGACAATAAAACTGTTCGAGACAAATAACAAGTAGAATAGGCCATTGACTATGTTTTACAGAGGCAATGAATAAAAGATCAGAGAGAAGCGTGCGGGGCACATTTATTTTGAACACATATTGTTTCTGGGTCCCACAAATGAGGACCATTCCTTCGGGGTGCTGGGCCGTGGAGGAGGAGGGCTTATATAAGCACTCAGTACCATGGATGGGAAAGCAGTGCCACGCTGGCACAGACAGAAACAAGATGCAGCACTGATTGAAAAAGTGGCATTGTTGTAGCAAGCTGCAGGCACATGTCCCACTTAATGTAGTTACACCTATAAATGCTGTGGAACAGCCATGATACATTTCCAGTGGCACTCTAATTACAACTTTAATTATACAGTTCCCCGAGTGACGTTGGAAATGACATGTATCATCTACTGGGAGGTAGTAAACATGGCTCAATCAACCTCATCTCGTTTCATTATTATAATAAAGAAGAAGGCTTTCAAACATATATTACAAATGCAATGATTTAATGACTTGCCTACATAAGAAGCAGCAACCTCCAGAGCTGCAAATCCAACATGGAAGCTGCAGTTCCTCTAATATCCACTTGAGGCTAGCTCCAAAAGCAAGCAAGTCCCCATAGACTCTTATGCTAAAATGAGTCTATTTACAGTGGAAATAAGCAACTTTACAGCCATGTACAAAAAAAAGAAAAATACATGGTCTCTATATCTAAATACCCCCTGCATAACAACAGTACAGGGGTGAAAGACCTCAAATTTGCATGTGTAGCTGTAACTATAGCCGTTTAGGCTTCAACCTCAACTGATTGGAGTCACTGAACTGGACCTCTCGACTGTTTTTTGTGCTGCTGATGTGCATTTTAATGCAACTGTCTGACAAATAATAATGCTAACCCCAATTAAATGGTATCTGTATCTGTGCTATGCAACCAGAC
>VUQS01035525.1:24466-36358 GCA_015108495.1 Heterochromis multidens | reverse complement strand
AAAAAAAAAAAAAAAAAAGTCTGACCTTGAACTTCAACCTTAAACACCTCCCTAAGTCTCAGTAACTAGATTCAAGTCCTATTTGATGCAGCAGGAGGTTCATTTAGTACATCATCATCACTTGTAGAGAGAATTATATGATAAAGCATGGCATGATCTATCATCACTAACAAGTCTTACCAAGTCTTTTTCTGGATTACTAAACAGTATGGGAGTATGGGCATTCTAAAGTAATCAATGTGTCTGGAAAAACATCTGCATGTCAATCGAGGTCTTTAGACATCGACAACCTCCTGACCACAACTGACTGATCAATACCACTGAAGTCACTTTGAAGATAAGGGTCATGCTGACTGAGTTCATATGACATGGTCTTATCTTTTGCGAGACTGCCTGCCTGCTGACCAAGTTGGATTAAGTGATGGCTTGTCTCTAATATTGACTTCAACCTTGCGTTGTACAAATGCATACATATCCTGCAGACATAGAGAGCTGCTGACCACATTTTAAACAAGGACTGCCACCTCAGGGCCAATAGGGTATCAAAAGACAATACTGAAGACGTTTTATGCAGCACTTTGGCCCCCAGTCACACAGGCCTAGAGACCAGTCAGCAACCCCAGGTTGCTAGGGAAAAATGTATATTCCCTGACCAGCTGGCGAGTGGTTGCTGGAGGTCACTGCCCGTTGCTAAGTGAAACTGGCTTTAAAAAGGCATACGGTGCAGTACTAAAAACCTCCTTGTGAATGCTTTGGTCACTAGCAGATTGCTGCAGTCACCCGTAGATGCACCTTTTGAACTGTGTTGGTTGCAGTGTTAAGGCCCAACTTTTACTTTGAAGATAAACGTTCTCAGTTACCACTTTGCTTCACACTTTTTCAAGTTTTGCTACTACTCAGCAAGTTGACGAGTGTTTGCAGACAAGTCAAGATCTTCCATGCAAACTACAGGCAACTGCAGTAAAATGCTAGTGACCAAAGCCATCAAAAGGAGGTTTTTTTGCGATAGCTAGCAACCACTTGCCAACCAGTCTATTCCCTAAAAACCTGTGGTTGCCAGAGGGTCACCAACCAGTCACTAGGCCTGCGTGACTAAAGCCTCAGACACGTTTTGGGCAATCAACATATTTTTTTTTAAAAATTTTAAAACAGTACATTTGCTTTTTATAGTATACTACTGATGGAACCAGCACCCAGTGAAACTAATATTTAGACTTTCACACACTCAAACTGGAGCCACTGATATGCTGCAGAGTGGAGAAAGGGGGAGTCATAATACCATTTGTCATCTTTCTCTAGGGACAGAAGACAGATGACACCAAATTGCTGGCGGTAATGCTTGGGTGCATTCCTGAGCAAGCCCTGGGGACACATCCATTAACCCAGCTGAGCGCCAGAACCAGCTTGTTTCCATGATGTCCACTAGTGTCAAAGTGGTTTGCATCACTTCTCCATGCTGTCTTTTTCTCTCAAGGGTAACTTCTCCATCACCAAAATGAGGGAAGATACCCCAAGGCACCCCTGAGGAATAGGCTAAGCTCAGGCTCCAGTATAACCGAGTGTACCGTTACCCCTGTATCATCCATCACAGCCTGGTAATTGACGCAAATGGAATGGGCCTCGCATGCTTGTGATAAACATCATGGCCTCTTAAAAATAAAAGGGGGGGAAAGGATCCAACAAGCTCTCTATTCCATCTGTTCTTTTCTTTTTTGAGGGTTTGTTCATTTTTACTTCTCTTGAGTAGCATTTTGGAGGAAGAAAGGAAAGAGGAGCTTAGACAATCATCTTTAACTCCACATTTTTAAATGACCGCAGATCATGGCTTCTACATACTTGGCTTCAGTGAACTTCACCCTGAGTTATTCCTATTAACTCAAGCGAGGTTAGGGTTTACCCACAGTGAATGGCAAATGTCATGACTAATAAACCAGCCGCAAAGAGAGAGGTAGGGTGCTTTCCCATCCGCTGAGTTGTGTGCTGTGAAATGACACACAGCTCTACACAACCTGCCTGTCACTTGTCAGTCAGTTGGGCAAAACCTACTGAGCTGCTTTCTAAACCAGTGATTCGCAGCTAGGAGTACCCCAGGGAGTGGTAATACATGAACAGGAGCTAATGGACAGATTATCTTAACTACTCTGAAAAAACAAAATTTGAAAAGAAAAAAGATGGAAATGAAGAAATATGTTTCCTGATGAATTTATAAATGATTAAAATGAGTGAGTATTGATTCAAAGAGTGAAAAAAATAGTTGAAATCACTAGCCAAAAGTTTGTCTAACAATTAAAAACCACTGGTCTAAACGCTCCTGCACTTACTCCATGAAGTAATATTTTAAGAAATAAAAATTCACCACCATATTGCAGGAACAGTCACAGTCTGGCTAACAAGTGCTAAATTTAGTCAGAGAGAAATGGGAACTTGGCACTTGGTCTTACGTTGGACAAAAGGTGAATGGAATATTGGACGAGAAGAAGTGGGTCACCCGAGGCGGTCTCCTGCAGGCTCATAAACCACACTTTCTCCTGTAGACCCCTCTAACGTGCAGCAGCAGTCAAACCTGACAACAGCCGAAGGAAAGCCCGTAAAGAGGCATTTAAAATTGCAGATATTGGCATCAGGACTCTTTCCAGGGTTGTCACTGAAGAGAAGTGGCTGGAGCAGTCCTCCAAGCCAGCAGCTGCCAGAGCTAACATGGCAAACGGTCATGTTTTACGAAGTGTTGTTCCTTAATGTATTATTTAGGGCTTCTTTTGACCAGGCAGCTCTCATTTAAGTGTATTTTGTTTAGGCAAGGAATTCCTTGTGACAGCACTTTGCACTTTCTTTCACGCCCGCACAGAGATAAATTGCCACTGAGAAAAATACTGCTGCTGCTCAAAATCTGAACTCTTGACAGCATAAATATGAGGGTGCATTTTTATACATGGTGTAATTGTATGTTAGCTATAAATCATGAGAGAGGGGAATAGTACACTATCCATCTTTCAAAAGCTTCTGCACAAAAGCAGCCTAATCACAGCAAAGCAGCAAACCATAAATCTAATTTAAGTCACTATGTTTTTATGGTGACATTCTTTCCTGCTCTTATTATTTACACCCCTGCTGCATGAATTCCTGCTTTGTACTTCTAACTTAACTCTTTGTTGCCTTCCATCACAAATGTTTGACAATCCACCTGCTTTTACCAACTTCAACTGAGAGTAAACACGCTTTTCAACACGATTACCACTCATTTGTACCGAGTGCTTTTATTCTGTGTTCTGCAAAAGCAGTGCGTATCTGAATGACTCTTTTGTCTAAAAGGCAGACTGGGCAGGGTCAAAGGCCAGCTAACTGCCTGCTTCCACAGTGGCTCTAGTGTCTGCTTGGATCTGTGCCAGCTACATGCTGTCATGTTTAGACAATGGTCCAGCTTTCCACCGACTGACTCATGACAGCTTCATCATGTTAACCAATGATGTAATACCTTGATCTTTGGGCATGAAGGCCGTCACTATTAGACTTTGAATAACTTATAAATTGATCTCACAGTGCAATCATAATGAAATGCAGCAATGCACATTTTGCCATGGCTCGTTTCTTCTTCTTGATCAGGTTAATAATTTCAGCTGTTTACTTTGGCATCATGGAAATATGAGCTGGTAGGCTAATTATTTTTTGTGTTTAATGTTTTGTTATTTTAACTTATTTTGTTTTTATTGCTGTTTTGATTTTCTTTTATAGCTCTGTTTGTGTTGCCTCAAATTTAATCAAACTAATGAAGGATAGGAAGGATACTGCTAATTGCACAATCATGCAATTAGCAGTGAAGCACTGAGCCAGAGGAGAAGTAGAATTCTTGGAGCCACTGACATTCTGATAAACAGATGGACAGATCTTTCGAGTTGACAGATTATCAGCCTCGCTATTATTACTATATCCAATTCCTATGGTGGACCGGACAGCTCATCACACACCAAGACGGCTCGAGCAAACTGCATAGCTAAAACGCTTTGGAAAAACTGAAAACCTCAAGTGCAAAAGCACAACACAGGAATGCAAGAGATGCAACACAAACCACAAGGGAAATGAGAGACAACAGATGTTGACAATGAGATGGGAAGACTTATTGCCTATGCATGTGGAAAGGAAGGGTTTTTTGTCCATTAAAGAAGTAAAACAACTGAATTTTTAATTTGCGATCCTTTCGCTCTGATGTAGCCCCCCCCGTCTCCTGTGCTGGCTGGTCAGCAACCCCTTTGCAGCCCATAATTGTTCAACTTCCAGCAACCAGTTACCAACCTGTCCACAAATACACTTTTTTCCCTACCAACTGGTAGTTGCCGGGCATTAAAAACTGGTTTCTAGACATGTGTGACTGAGACTTTAGATATAGAAGTTGGGGTAAATAACATGGATGACATTTATTTGCAAACCATCTGTAAATTTCAGATGATACCCCCTCTCACACTGATGTCAGCGGGTCTGAAGGCTGTTGATGGCAGGTATCAGATATTGCAGTAAGTTGCATATCTTGCCCCATTTCCAAGTAACACTGGAAATCCCTAATTAACACACACTGTATCAATGAAATACTGTTCACTATGATAAGATAATAGTTTAGTCATATAAATAAATAATAAAGTTTCAACAAAGTTTTGTGTGGCGTTTGTGTTATTTTTACACTTTGGCACCAAGATTTTGTTTTTACTGCAAACATATAACAGTACCATACATTAGTTATTGGTCTCAGCCCTATAAACACATCTGCTGAGCCCTAATGTGCCTTTATGTTTCTATATTTTAAGATCTGCTTCTTTTAATATCCTTTTCAAAGTATTTGGTGCCAAACAACATCAGCACCTCATATGGGACCATAGTACTACAAGCAAACACCTTCATTTTTAGAAATATGAAATGCAAAATACAAAGGTGTATAAAGGTCATACGTTTTTAAGACTGCTTCACTTCTCATAGCTCTTTTTTGGCCAAAATGAGTCCAGGTGTGTGAACTGTAAAAGCTGACAGTGAAAACTAATGACAAAAAAAAAAAAAACAAGAAAGTCTTTTGCTGTTTTCCCAGATGCTTCCATTCAAAATCAGGTTTTATATATTCCTCTTGCTGTTATATTGGCAACATGGGGGCTTTTCTCCTTCAGCTGTATGACATTACAATTTATCAAAATTCCTTATCCTGCCATTCATGTAAAAAGTTTTAAAAAGCACCAATCTGTTTAGTCTTTTCCCTTTTTTTCTGACCACTGACTGAACCTAAAGCTAAGTCCTTCACCTGAGCTGTTCCAGGTGCCTTAATACATTTCCTAGTATCCATTCAAAGCAGCGTAAATCAAGGCTTTCACTCCCTTCAAAAGTTCTGCACAGATCCATGTATGGTGGTGAATGTCTGAGCCATGTGAATAAAACCATAAGTCCAATCCTAAACAGTGCAGCTTCGGGGGGGTCACCCCACAGACATACATGGTCACAACTGTCACAGTGTCTGGATAAAAACATCTGGGAGTCATCTGTTCTGCTAACAGAGGCCCCCTGTGAACAGGTGCGTGTCTGCATCTATGGCCTCATGCCCTTTTCCCTTGACCCTTCACCTCTAGTTAAGGCTGGGGAACTCTTTGAACCTACTGGCACCGTTGGACGCAGACAGTGCTGTCTGAACAGCCAAGGTCACGTTGCCCTGGACTGCGGGTGGCAGTGATCAGGTTAGAGCTTCAAACAAACTGAAAACATGCTCCCCACATTTTAATTAGCTAATGACAGGCTATGCTCAAGGAGCTGTAATGATTGGTGCATACATAAACCAAATACTGCTGTAATTATGCACTTGCATCATGCTGTGACAGCAAAAGCAACAACTGACCAAACCTTTGAAGCCAAAGTGACCAAGCAAGTAAAGTTTCAGCCTCTCTCAAAAGATTTTAATCACAAACCTCAGGAAGTGGGTTGCCTAAAAATAGCCCACCAATTTTGCTCTCAAAGCCTTTGGTCTGGGCTCACCATGACGGATCCAACAAAGCTAAGGCCAAAGTTTACTCCACGATTCGCTGCTGAGAATAAATGACATTTTTAAAACTTTTTCTCTCTCCGTCTTGCTTAATGTAATGCTTGGAATGATGCCCCAGCTGGGTGTTGCACTATACCACAGTGAAACCATCTTTTGAGCTCTCCCGGGATAAGAAAGTAATAACAAAACACTTCCTGTTTATCTCTACAGTAAGTTAGAACAGTCTGTTCTGAGCCACTGTTCATTCCAACACAAATAACAGCAGTTATCACGTCTTAACATGTTATCAAAAACAAGAAGCAACAGCAAATTTAAGAATGAAAAATCAGAGACAGCAGATCACCTGTCAACACATCCATAGACAGATGAAGATTTGAAGGATTTTTTCCCACAAGCATGCAACAGATCTGTGTGGAAAACCATATAGCATCAGTCAAACACACGTGATTCATGTTCCATTCAACTGCATCGTGACTTTCGCCTGTCCAGCTGCCTCTTATATGGTGGGAAGGGTCGGACATGTTGTAACACTGATTTACTCTTATTCCCCACCCCCCTTAAAACAAGCAGCCCTTCCTTTGCTACATCCTGTCCACCAGCTGAGAGGGGCTCCCTAAAAGTTATCCTGCAGTATACGGTCACATGGATTACGCTGTTGTCCAGTGGGTCAACACATCCTTTAGCAGTTTAGATACTGAAGCAAAAGGTCCTTAAGATGCATAGTTTCAGGGCCGGGTCAGGACTGCCCTGATGGTTCAGCTGATAAGCAACACTACAAAGAGATACTGTGGCTGGAGAATAAACTTCTCACTCTACACACACTCTTTCACTACTGTGCTACGCAGCCTAAAACAGTCAAATTCAGTCGGGTACAAGCTGAAACATATAAACAGTTGAATTTGTCATTTGTTTCTATAGGAATGAATGACAAAGTCTACTATTAAGCCTGATTGAGCAACATACTGAAGCTTCAAAGCTCCAACCGGTATTCAACATCCAAATCAGCATTCAACCACAAAACTCCCAAACAGCCCATTAAATAGGAAACAGCAATCCAAGATTATTTATTATGCATCATTATTAATTATTATCAGTTGCCCTGATCTCAGTGCGTCACAACTATCATTTGTTGGGTGGAAAAAAATTACAGGATTGGTCAGAAGTTAATAAGGCGTAGCAGCATAATAACTAAATTATGGATACGTCTTAATAATGTGCAGTCACATGATATGGTATGTGTGCGAGCGTTGTAGGAGTATAATGGCATTATTATTATGGCATTACTTATCTTACAGGGTGCCCTCACCTTTATTTTTTTGTAGCTGTTATAACCAGCACAAATTCTGACCAAATCAGTGAAGTTATAATAAACTCTCATTATCCCTGGAGCTGACTATAGACTACAGGCTGTGTAGGTGTTTGGATTGAGTGAATGAGCTGAGTGAGAATGAGTGTGCAAGCACACATGTGTATCTTCTTACTGCTGTGTGCACAAGAGAGACAATGTAAATATATATGCTATCACACCATGTGGTGTAGAGGGATGTTGAGAGAGCAGAGGTGAAGGGAGGTGTTGCTGAGGGGCTCCATTGTGCACCGACTGCCCGCACGAGGGCTAAATGATGGTGTTGATTAAAGCCAGCTGAGCCCGGGGCAGCTCCTGTAGCCGAAGACACACGCACAGCCCCACGTGCCCATGAAATCCATCTGGTCTCTCAGTAACACACGCTTACCATCAAGTACTGCATGCTTTATGTTCTGCAGCTAAAAGTGTACACAAACACACACCCAAACACCCACCATGCTTGTGAAATCAAGCTAACAAACAAGCCTTTCCCTACAATGCTCATCAGCTGTAATCTGCCCACTCTACGCATACACGCTGATTAGGACTTTCCAGTGATTAAATTCATTCCTTTTGCTTGAAAAAGTGAGGCCACAATCAGCCTGAAAAATATGCAGTCCTTGCATACATTTGAACAGAGGCAGTTCTTCTGTTCTCACGGGTTTCACTGTCGACATATCAAATAGATGCTGCCTTTACAGTGCAGAGTTTTTCAATTTTATGTAAACTATATTGTTTCACTGGTACCTTCAACAACAAATGCTCACCAAGGGCTTTTTTTGGTGTGAATCCCAGCTAAAGGGATCAGGATGGTTCCAAATAAATGCTTGATGGATCACCTCACAAACCCTTTTAATCCACAGTGGAATTACAAGGCTGCACCCCAGCCATTTTTTGTGTCAAAGTTGGTTGACCTCAAGCTCTCATGTTTCAGTCTTCACACTAACACTTTTGGAGTGAGTATCCTCAAGCAAACCCAGTGAATGCCTTCTAGGAAAGACATGCAATGTCTAAGTTTTCTCCATTTGAAACAAATATTGTGTAATTCTTCTCTCCATGATAATAGGAGGCTTTTCATCCCACCTTCAGCAGTGTTTATTCAGAACACATAAAATCAATTTTACCCTACCTTATTAGCTCTTATATGCCACACCGTTTAGGGCAACCTGAATGCCCAAAGGCTCTGTGCTGCATTTGGAAAGTGTTCCAATTGTTTCAAGCATTTCACAGTTTGTGTGTTCCAAAATGTTAATAACTTGAAAGAGTCTGATAACTTTCCAAGCACACAAGCACAAATACAATTGCAATAGTTGTCAGTCAGGACCAGAATGAGTCTTTCCTGTTGTCCGTCATTTTCACAAACAGGGTCATAAAAATTCCATAATGTATCATAATGTAGTCATAATGTAATTTGACCTGTAATTTAATTTTTTTTAATGATGAGACATGTTTAATAGCATTACTTTTTAAAAAATAACAGAACTTTACAATTCTGCAAGTCCTGACTTTAAGGTCCCAGTCACACCAGCCTAGAGACCAGATAACAACCCCCTGACAGCCTCTGGTCACTAAGGAAAAAGTATAAAAAAATAAAAAACAGGGGAAAAGCACGTTACCTGTCGCCATGTGAAATCAGTTACAAAGGGGTTGCTGCACCAACAACCTCCTTGTGATTGCTTTGGCCACTAGCAGATAGCTGCAACCGCCAGTGTCTGAAGTCTGCAAACACTCACCAACTACTCTCCAAGTGATAGTGACGAAGCAAACAAGTAACATAAAGTAAAAGTTGTCCCGTACCACTGCAACCAACATGTTTCAAAAGGTGCAACTTTTACTTTAGTAGCTGGCAAGTGGTTGCAGACAAGTCAGAGTCTTCCATGCAAACAATGAGCAAACAACAGTGTTGTTAGCGACCAAAGCAATGCAAGCACTATTCTTCCCAGTTTTGATGTGAATTGTGAGCTTTTTTCCATCAATGTTAAATAAAATACCTTTAGTGATAGAAAATATTAGGTTAACGTGATCTCTGGTCAGGAGTACTCAATAATTCGAAACTCAGTGGGTGTCAGGGCCATCCTAACTTTAGTCATATGTAGCATCCAGCATCACTGAAAAACTACAGCCATCACTAAGTCACTGTATTCATTTAAATCCAAAGGAGGCTTTGTGACATCTGCTTTGTGACAATCCAAAGCAGATGTTTCCTTACTCATGCCTTAACAATCTATAGCATTTCAGATATATATATATATATATGGGTTCAAGTTATAAGTGAGGAGAAGTTCTCACATAATATACAGGTGTCAGATTCACAGGCCTCCACAGGATGAAAACCTATTGCAAAAAGAACCCTTGACCCCTGCAGTACAAATCTGGGTTAATCTGCTCCGGCGGCATACAATCAACACACATTGTTCCGATTACATGCTATTAAAGTTAAACGGTCAGGTTGGGCCCTTGAATTGTTGTCCCATTGCACGCTGAAGCAAAAATGTGGGTCAGTACTTCTTCCCCTGCAGCTTTTCCTCTCCTTGCATCCGAGTTTCCTTCACAGAACAATGAGTCTGACTTTTTTTCCTTCCACGACAGCAGGACATGTAGTGAGAACTGGCATTATTATGGTGGTCACTGTGGAGCACTGAGACCTCATCTTGCCCACTCAGCGAGATGCAGGATGTGTGATATAAGAGAACTCTGTGACCTTTTAGGACTGTGTCCGTGACATAGTCCAAAGCAGCCACTTCAATAATTATGAGCATTGATTGTTGAGAATGGGATGAAAGGAAGGAAGGGGTAAGATCAATGAAAGAACCGGGGAAAAGGACTTCACCTGTCAGCCTCCTGTTTGAATGGCATTTTCTGTAGGAAAGCTGAAAAAGTTTACTAAGCTTTGGCCTAGTGTTCTAGTTTTACGGGAAACAATTGTGAAAAAAGGAACCCAAGCCAGAGAGGTGTTTGCAATGTCCACAATAACACAGCTAAAAATACACTACAGTAAAAGTAACTGATGTACCATCACATTTGAAGGTTTGCTTCTAATGAAGATAAAAAGGAAGAGAAGGTAAGTCTGGGAAATGTACCGCACAGCACTGACCAGTAGCCAAACGCATTCAGACAGATTTATGTTCAGCGGCTGTTTTAATACTTTGTCAATGGCATTCTAAGAGAGTTTGTGTGTGCAAATGAATCACAGCAGGGCTTCTTCCATCCATTCTGTTTCATGGGCCAGACCTCCAATCAGCAGATACCTTTCCTCTTCCTCTAGAACTTGGAAGGAATGTCAGGAAAGCAAGGTCATGTGAGGTAGTGTGTGTGTCTTTGTGTGTGTTCACTCATGTACACTACTGCTCAAATGTTTGGGTGACTTTATGTTTTTAATGGAAAGATTTCCAGCATTTTCAGAAAGCATCACTCCTGTGTTTCAGTGGCATGTTGTGTTTTCCAATGAAAGTTTATCATGTTAAAAGACTAAGTGAGCAGTAGGAAAATTATATTGGCATAATTAAAAACGGTTGTGCTGATTAAGAAGGAATACACTTCCCTAGTTGAGCGACTGGAGCATCAGGTAGGAAGCAAGACTGCTACAAAAGAATTTTCTCCTTGAACTCAAAAGAACTCTTACTCTTAGAAATTATGGCTATTCCATGTGGGAAATTGCTAAAAAATCTGCCTCCTGTGGGTACCATTTAAGAAAGATGCCAGCTCAGGACCTGTGAGGCTTTTCTTTCTCAAACTAGAGACCCTGATGACCTCTTGATCAGTTGTGAACCAGGGCCTCCCACTTTCTGGTTACAGCCACTTTGTGCTTAGGTGAGTAGGACACAACAGTTTTCTGCCAAGTATAGCCTTACTTTCTCAAAACAAGAGCAGAAAAAGTTTTTTTGAAACTGTAATCTAAATTGCCATAAAATATCTATCCATCCACATATCTAATCAATTCAATTTTATTTATATAGCACCAATTCACAACAACAGTCACATCAAGGTGCTTTATATAGTTAGGTAAAGACCCTACAATATTAGAAAGAAACTTCAACAATTAGATGACCCCCTATAAGCAAGCACTTGGCGACAGTGGGAAGATAAAACTCCCTTTGAACAGGAAGAAATCTCTGGCAGAATCATGGCTCAGGGAGCCATCTATCTCACAGAATCTGATGCTTCAGACACTCAACTAACCATTACTGCTCCTTTAATCGGCACAAATGTTTTCAGTGATCAGTTCGTTTTTTACCATGATGAACTTGCATTAGGAAAGTGGAACACAGGAGTGATGGTTGCTGAAAATGGGTTCCTGTAAACTTGTGTAGCTATTCCATTGAAAATCATAAATGAATTATGAATAATAATCCCAATGTCAACAAATTTTTGGGCCATTTTGAATAAAAACCAGAGGCTTTTCTAAATAAACTTTTGAGCTGTATTTTGTGCTAAAGCTTTACTTTGCTATAATTTAAGACATTACTGTACTAAATTTAGTAACCATATTACAGTAAATAAGCAATTATGTTGTTACTTGCATTATGATGGGTGGAATTGGAAA